>ML332104.1:0-51305 GCA_005239505.1 Nicotiana paniculata
ATGTGACCGCTTCGCAATTTACATTCCGCGAGCGGAGTGTGATTTTCCCCACTCTTATGGGAATGTGTGGAACGCCACGGCGGATTGAAAGATGCACTTATGGTTCGGGCCGTTCGATCCTCGGCAGTGCATATAGAGGATTACTTTATGGAAAAGATGCACTTTTGGTTCGGGCCGTTCGATCCTCGGCAGTGCATAGATGTGAGTACTTTATGGAAAGGTGCACTTATGGTTCGGGCTGTTCGATCCTCGGCAGTGCACGAACACGACTATCTTATGACTCCGGCCGGTTGTCTTTACCCTGTATGCGCATGATTTATTTGTTACTAAATTCATGGACATTGATTTGACAGATATTTGGGGGAAGGTGAAGTAGTAATTGCTCATTCATTTCCAGTACTTCCTTAGATTTTAGTGCCGTATATATATTTGCTGCTTCACTGCCTTTACATGCCTACCGTTTTCATCATATTCTGTTAAATTATATTGTTGGACCTTAGTGAGTGTCATGTCGACCTCTCGTCACTACCTCTTCGAGGTTAGGCGGGATACTCACTGGGTACATATATATTTATGTACTCATGCTATACTTCTGTACTTAATTGTACAGGTTCTGAGGCTGGTGCATCTGGTTGTCGGACCGGAGCTTGATTTTGATTATAGACGGACCTAACTTCACGGTGAGCTGCTTTCTCCTGGCGATCTCCGGCAGCACCATGGGGTTTATTTTACTTATTTCTGGTCTATTTCCTTTAGACATTTAGACTGTATATTATATCTTTTGTATATTCTGTTAGTATGCCCGTAAGACTTGTGACACTAGTTCCTGGCACACACGTGATAGTTATTATGGATTACGGGTTGTATATATATTGGCTCACGCCTCCTCATGACTTCTTTGATTAAAAACTGGCTAATTATCCTTATCGATTTATGTTTTAAGTTTTAAAATCTGAGTATATGTTGAAATGTTTAATCTAATAAGAAAGAACCATTAGTAAATTGAGGGTTGGCTTGCCTGACCCCGCCGTTGGGCGCCATCACGACCTAAGTTGGGATTTTGGGTTGTGACAACATGGTATCAGAGCACTAGGTTCACGTAAGTCTCACTAGTCACGGGCAACCCAGTAGAGTCTTGCGGATCGGTACGGAGACGTTTGTACGTATCTTCAGGAGGCTATAGGGTGTTAGGAAACCTCTCTTTGTTCTTACTCTATCGTGCAGTCTATGATTTACTAAATTCATTCTTTTATTCTCTCATAGATGGTGAGGACGCGTGCATCTGATGTTCCAAACCCGGGAAGGGCCACTACCCCCGTTGTCCGAGGCTGTGGCAGAGGCCGGGGGAGAGCACCGGCCTGAGGTAGGGGATGAGGGCGTCCCAGAGCTATTCCGGTTCAGCCACCAGGAGACCCTATCATTGAGGAGCAGGATGAGGTGCCTCTAGAAGATCCTGCTCCAGTAGACTTAGTGACTGCGCCAGGCTTCTAGGCAGTCATGGGCCGTATGATGAGATTTATGGACACTATGTCCTAGGCTGGCTTATTTCAAGCAAATCCTACCACTTCTCAGGAGGGAGGGGGATTCTAGACCCCTATTTCCCAGGCTGCAGGCCAGACAACAACATTACATCATACCCAGGTACACTGCCCGTGGGTGGGGTCCAGCCTGTTACAGTAGCACCTGAGCCCAGACCAGCTACAGACGGTGATCCGCAGAAGTTATTGGATAGATGGAATCGATTTCACCCTCCGGTATTTGGGGGTGAGGGAGGCGAGCATGCCCAAGATTTTTTGGATAGGTGCAGGGACATACTGCACAACATAAGGATACTAGAGTCCCATGGAATGAATTTCACTACCTTCCAGTTGGAGGGCAGAGCTCGTAGGTGGTGGCAGTCCTATATTCTCAGCAGGCCAGCAGATTTTCCTCCTGTCACTTGGAAGCAGTTCACGCAGATGTTTCTGGATATATCCCACCCTCTGAGAGGGAAGAGCTGCGGTATCAGTTTGAGTGGCTAGAATAGGGACATATGTCAGTGAAAGATTATGAGGCCAGATTTTCAGAGTTGTCTCGCCAGGCACTCATGATACTACCTACTGATGCAGAGAGGGTGCGAAGATTTGTGGCTGGGTTACATCCAGGTATTAAGGCCACTATGGCCCGAGAGGTGGAGATGGGTCCTCCTTATCAGCTTGTCGTAGAGATTGCTCGCAGAATCGAGGGGTATCGGTCGAGGAGCAGGGATCAGGGGCATCAGGACAAGAGGTCTAGATTCTCCTTAGATTTCAGAGGTGCCCAGCTAGGGGCAGAGGTCATTTTAGCAGTGGTCAGCCCAGCAGGCCTTTATATTCAGCACCTCCACCACCTCCCCGAGGTGTTCCATCGAGGCCTCATTTTAGTGCTATGCCAGAGCGATCCTACCGTCCTCCAGCCATTCAGAGTTCACCCAGTCATCCGAGATCCTCCGACCCCTACTTCAGTGCTTTGCCAGAGGGCTCACATCACCCTTCGGCCATTCAGGGTTCTTTTTCGGAGCATCAGGCTATGGTACATGGGGGTTGTTACGAGTGTGGAGAGCTAGGCCATATGAGGAGGCATTGTCTCAGGTTTTGGGGCAAGGCCGTACAACAGGGTTATCGGCCGATGGGTCCAGCACCAGCAGTCCGGCCACCTAGAGGTGGAGGATAGGTCGGCGGGGGTCGTCCTAGAGGTGGAGGCCAGTCAGGGGAAGGTCAGGCAGCTCCTGTTCACTCTGGTGGAGCTCAGTCCTCCGGTACTCCAGCCAGATTCTATGCCATTCTGGCCAGATTAGATGCACTGGCTCAGACAACATGATCACAGGTATTATCTCAGTATGTGGTGGAGAGGCTTCAGTACTATTTGACCCAGGATCCACCTATTCATATGTTTTAGTATTATTTGCTCATTTTCTGGATGCTCCTCACGAGTCCTTGGGTTCACCTATATATGTGTCCACTCATGTGGGCGATTCTGTGGTGGTAGACCGGATCTACCGGTCTTGTGTGATCACCTTCTGTAGGTTCGAGACCAGGGCAGACCTTTTACTGCTCGACATGGTTGATTTTGAGGTTATTCTAGGCATGGATTGGCTATATCCTTATCATGCCGTGCTAGATTGCCATGCCAAGACAATTACTTTAGCCATGCCCGAGTCACCTAGGTTGGAGTTGAGAGGTTCCTCAGTTAGTGCAGCCAGCCGGGTTATTTCATTCATGAAGGCTCGGCATATGGTCGAGAAGGGTTGTCTAGCCTATCTTGCTTATGTGCGGGACACCACCGCCGAGTCTCCGACGATTGATTCAGTGCCAGTGGTTCGAGAGTTTGCTGTTGTATTTCCTTCAGACCTTTCACGCATTCCTCCGGGCCGTGCTATTGATATCTGTATTGACTTAGCACCAGGCACCCAACCTATATCTATTCCTCTGCACCATATGGTTCCGAAGGAGTTGAAGGATCAGCTTGAGGTGTTGTTAGCTAAGGGGTTCATCAGACCGAGTGTATCACCGTGGGGTGCTCCAAAACTATTCGTGTAGAAGAAGGATGGGTCCATGCGGATGTGTATTGATTACTGCCAGTTGAACAAGGTCACCATTAAGAACAAGTATCCTTTGCCGCGTATCGATGATTTGTTTGACTAGTTACAGGGTGCTCGGGTGTTTTCTAAGATTGATTTGAGATTGGGATATCATCAGTTAAAGATTCAGGCCTCAGATGTTCCGAAGACTACTTTTCGTACGAGATATGGCCACTATGAGTTCCTGGTGATGTCCTTTGGCTTGACTAATGCCCCAACAGCATTCATGGAATTGATGAATAGGGTGTTCAGGCCGTATATTGATTCCTTTGTTATTGTCTTTATTGATGACATCTTGATTTACTCACGTAGCCTGGGGGAGCACGAGCAGCATTTGAGAGTTGTGCTCCAGACCTTGCGGGAACAGAAGCTATATGCTAAGTTCTCCAAGTGTGAGTTCTGGTTGGATTCCGTAGCATTCCTTGGGCATGTGGTATTCAGAGAGGGTATCAAGGTTGATCCTCAGAAGATCGACGCAGTTCAGAGTTGGTCGCGTCCTACTTCAACTACAGAGATCAAGAGCTTTTTGGGCCTAGTAGGCTATTATTGCCGATTTGTGGAGGGGTTTTCTTCTATTGTAGCTCCATTGACCAGATTGACTCAGACGATGGTATGACTAGTGTGAGGCGAGCTTTCAGAAGCTCAAGGCGGCATTGACTTCAACGCCAGTTCTGGTATTGTCTTCCGGTTCTGGGATGTACACAGCAGATTGCGACGCTTCACGCGTTGGCTTGGGGTGTGCGTTGATGCAGGAAGGGAGAGTTATTGCTTATGCTTCGCTCCAGCTGAAGGTTCATGAAAAGAATTACCCTGTGCACAATTTAGAGTTGGCGGCGATTGTTCATGCTCTTAAGATTTGGAGGCACTATTTGTATGGGGTGTCTTGTGAGGTTTATACAGACCACCGCATCTTGCAGCACTTGTTTAAGCAGAAAGATATTAATCTGAGGTAGTGCAAATGGCTTGAGTTGTTGAAGGATTATGATATCACCATTCTTTATCATCCGGGCAAGGCAAATGTGGTAGCAGATGCTTTGAGTAGGAAGGCGGAGAGTATGGGTACCTTGACTTATATTGCAGCAGAGGAGAGACCTCTAGCCTTGGACATTCAGTCCTTGGCCAATCGCCTGGTGAGATTACACCTTTCGTAGCCTCGTCGAATTTTAGCACATGTGGTTGCTCAGTCTTCATTATTGGGGGAGATTAGGCCCGACAGTTCTATGATCCGTGCTTAGTAGAGCTACGGGAGACAATGGTTTAGGGTAGGGCCAAGGAGGTTACTATTGGCGAGGATGGTGTTCTGAGACTTCAGGGCCACTTATGTGTTCCTAATGTTGATGGCCTGAGGGAGAGGATTCTAGAGGAGGCACACAGTTTTAGGTATTCTGTTCATCCAGGAGGCCTACTTCAGCAGATGCCCATTCCTGAGTGGAAATAGGAGCGCATCATTATAGAGTCCGTGGTTGGGTTGCCTTAGACTTTGCGGAAGGTTGATGCGGTTTGGGTCATTGTGGATAGATTGACCAAATCAACACATTTCATTCCTGCAGCCACTACTTATACTTCTGAGAGGTTAGCCCAGATCTACATTCGGGAGATAGTCCGGTTGCACGGTGTGCCGGTGTCCTTATATTAGATTGAGGTCCTCAGTTCACCTCGCACTTCTGGAGAGCATTTCATAGTGGGATAGGTACCCAGATAGACCTCAGCACAACATTTCACCCTCAGACTGATGGTCAGTCGGAGCGTACAGTTCAGATATTGGAGGACATGCTCAGGGCATGTGTGATTTACTTTGGAGGTCAGTGGAACCAGTTCTTGCTTTTGGCTAAATTTGCTTACAATAATAATTATCAGTCCAGCATCGAGATGGCTCCATTTGAGGCTTTGTATGGTCGGCAATGTCGTTCTCCTATCGGGTGGTTTGAGCCTAGCGAGGCTAAGTTATATGGCACCGACCTGGTGAGGGATGCTTTGGAGAGGGTGAAGTTGATTCAGGAGAGGCTCCGCACAGTACACTCCAGACAGAAGAGTTATGCGGATCAGAGGGCGCGTGATGTATCATTTATGGAGGGAGACAAGGTTCTGATAAAGGTCTCGCCGATGAAGGGTATTATGAGGTTTAGGAAGAAGGGCAAGCTGAGCCCTAGGTTTATAGGTCCCTTCGAGGTGTTGGGGCGAGTTGGGGAGGTTGCTTATGAGCTAGCCTTACCTCCCAGTTTATCAGGAGTTCATCCGGTCTTTCATGTATCCATGCTCCGGAGGTACCACACCGACCTCTCTCACATGGTTGATTTCAGCACTATTCAGTTGGATGAGAGGTTGGGCTACGAGGAGGAGCCAAATGCCATCATTGATAGACAGGGTCGCCAATTGAGGTCCAAGAGAGTTTCTGCAGTGAAGGTCTAGTAGAAGGGCCAACCAGTCGAGGAAGCGACCTGGGAGTCCGAGGAGGACATGCAGAGCAGATATCCTCACTTATTCAGCACTTCAGGTATGATTCTAGACCCGTTCGAGGATGAACGTTTGCTTAAGAGGTGGAGAATGTAACGACCCAACCGGTCGTTTTGCGTTATCGGACCCCGTTCCCATAAATGAAACTTCCCATATAGTCTTATTATGATTTATGACCTGCGGGGACGGGTGGTCCGGGATTCAGAAGTGTTTAGAGAAATATTGGAACACTTGGTTCCTTCAGGTTGGCCTTTAAGGCCAAATTTGACTTCGGTCAACATTTTGAGCAAAAGACCTCAGAATCGAGTTCCGACGATTTCAATAGATTCATATGATGATTTCGGGCTTGAGCGTATGTTCGGAATGTGTTTCGGATGACCCGGGAGCATTTCGACGCCCAATATTGATATAAGAGTTCCTTAAGTTCCTAAATGTGGTTTGGGATGTGTTTTTGTGTTATCGAGGTCCGAACGGAATTCTGAGATCGGGAATAGTTCCGTTATGTCATTTATGACTTGCCTGCAAAATTTGGCATCATTCCGAGTAGTATAGGTCGGTTCAGCGCATAGTTATCGAATTCAAGAACTTGAAGTTCTTATGTTATGATTCTAGGGGTTTTGGGATGTGATTTTGAGTTTTAGCATTGTTTTGAGTGTTCCGAAGGCTCGAGTGAGTCCGTATTATGATTTGGGACTTGTTGGTATATTTGGACGAGGGCTCGGGTGGGCCCAGGTGCCTCCCGTACACCACACGAGGCCAAAAACCAGCTGAAATAGCTGCTGGTGCACCTGCTCTAGTGTGACCGCAGGTGCGGTTGCCCAATCACAGGTGCGGGACCACTCCTGCGGTCCCACCCTCGTAGGTGCGGACAAAGTTCCGCAGGAGCGGAGCCGCATGTGCGATCTCCTCTCCTCAGGTGCGGGCCCACGCTTCCTCGTCTATTTCTGCAGGTGCGAGCCTTTGCTCGCAGATGCGAGACTGCAGGTGCGGTCCTTGAGCCGTAGGTGCAGAACCACTGTCAGGCAGTGTGTTTCTTAAATACGAGATTCTTCATTGTTTCTTCATTCCTTCCTCCATTAAAACACTTTGAGAGCTTGGGAAAAGGGCTCCACGACCCAACCACTGAGAGGTAAGTAAATTCTACCCCAAAGTTAGTTTAATTCATGATAGTTAAGTTAACCTTCTTAATTAGTAAAAATCAAGAATTGGGTAGTAACCTAGGGCTTTCGGGAATTTAGAGAATTACCCGTCAATTAACTATGAAATCAAGTAAAAATCATGTATTAACGATCCTTAGATTATGGGTGAGTGGTTCCTCCGTGAATTTTCGGAATCCGAGCGTGCGGGCCCGGGGTGAATTTTGGGACTTCTTCAAGAATGATGTATTTACTAAATAAGTAGGAGAATTTCCTTTCTTTGAGCATAAATTGATGTATTTGTATAACATTTGGCTAGTTTCGAGTCCTCGGGTGTAGATTTTGGAGTTTCGGGCGCGTTCTTGGTCCGAGGAGTAGATTCAACACGAGATGAGTCTCCTTTCTAACCTTGTAAGAGAGAACTCTCCCCCTAGGTGATTTGAATTCCATATGTGATAATTGTGGGGGCTACGTACGTACAAAGTGACGAGAGTCCGTACGTAGCGGCTATTATTATTATGTCCGGTTAGTTAGGCCCACATCATGCCTTGTGTTTTATTTGATATGAACTATATGCTTAACAAATTAAATGTTACATGCGGCTTATTTCCCTGAGATCATGGAATTTGAGAAAATTTGTAAGGAATTGTTTACTGAAAAGTTATTTTAAAAGGAATAGTGTGTGTGCATGTGACCGCTTCGCAATTTACATTTCGCGAGCGGAGTGTGATTTCCCCCACTCTTATGGGAATGGGCCGTATGCACATCGGATTGGAAGATGCACTTATGGTTCGGGCTGTTCGATCCTCGGCAGTGCATAAAGAAGATTACTTTATCGCACAGATGCACTTTTGGTTCAGGCCGTTCGATCCTCGTCAGTGTATAGATGTGAGTACTTTATGGAAAGGTGCACTTATGGTTCGGGATGTTCGATCCTCGGTAATGCACAGACACGACTATCTTATGACTCCGGCCGGTTGTCTTTACCCTGTATGCGCATGATTTAGTTGTTACTAAATTCATGGACATTGATTTGACAGATATTTGGGGGAAGGTGAAGTAGTAATTGTTCATTCATTTCCAGTACTTCCTTGGATTTTAGTGCCTTATATATATTTGCTGCTTCACTGCCTTTACATGCCTACCGTTTTCATCATATTCTGTTAAATTATATTGTTGGACCTTAGTGAGTGTCATGTCGACCTCTCGTCACTACCTCTTCGAGGTTAGGCGGGATACTCACTGGGTACATATATATTTATGTACTCATGCTACACTTCTGTACTTAATTGTACAGGTTCTGAGGCTGGTGCATCTGGTTGTCGGACCGGAGCTTGATGTTGATAATAGACGGACTTGACTTCACAGTGACCTGCTTTCTCCTAGCGATCTCCGGCAGCACCATGGGGTTTCTTTTGCTTATTTCCCGTCTATTTCCTTCAGACGGTGGGACTGTATATTATATCTTTCTTATATTCTGTTAGTATGCCCGTAGGACTTGTGACACTAGTTCCTGGCACACACGTGACAGTTATTATGGATTACGGGTTGTATATATATTGGCTCACGCCTCCTCACGACTGCTTTGATTAAAAACTGGCTAATTATCCTTGTAGATTTATGTTTTAAGTTTTAAAATCTGAGTATATGTTGAAATGTTTAATCTAATAAGAAAGAACCCTTAGTAATTTGAGGGTTGGCTTGCCTGACCCCGCCGTTAGGCGCCATCACGACCTAAGTTAGGATTTTGGGTCGTGACAAGAATACCCATCCGATTATGGGTCCAACCATACTAATTTCATCAAATTCCGATACCAAGTCGATGTTCGGACCCAATTATTCTCTTTAGAAAAGTATTGGATAAAAATCCTCAATTCTCCAATCAAAACATGGATTGAAATTCAAAAAACAAACTTATGTAACCATATTAAAATACAAAATTATACTTATATACTTACCCCCATTAAAAGAGGAGAAGAATGCGTGAAAATCACCTCAATTGGAGCTCTAAAACTCAAGATATGTTCAAAATACTGAAATGACACGGTCTGATTATGTTATACTCAGGGATTTTCACATTTGCGACCAAAATACCCGCACCTGCACATTTCTAGCTGTCAATTCCGCATTTGTGGACCATTTTGTGCACCTGCGGCTCCGTGGATGCGGACCCAACTTCGCATCTGCGAAACACCAGCGCCAGCTCTCTTCTCCGACACTAAAATGAGCATAACTTCCTCATATGATGTCCAAATTCGACGATTCTTTTTGATATAGCTCCGTAATTATGATACGAATATAATGCTTCAATCAAAATAGAAATTGGAGCTCATTTTCTTAATGTGGTACCATTTATTCTTGAAGAAACGATGCCAAAATATCAAAAACGAGCGCAACACAACCCAGACCTATCCGAAATTCACCTGAGCCCCTTGGGACCCCGTCCGAACATACCAATAAGTTCAATAACCTAATACGGACCAGATCGAGGCCTCAAATCACATCAAAAAATGACGAAACTACAAATCGCACCATGAATCGAACTTATGAACTTCCAAATCTTCCAACTTCTAAAACTCGCGCCGAAACCTATCAAACCAACCCGGAATGACGTCAAATTTTGCAGGAAAGTCACAATTGACTTAAAGGAGCTGTTACAAGTCTCAGAATCACATTCCGATACCGTGTCACAACCCAAATTACCAACCTTAGGGATCGTGATGGCGCCTAACACCACCCTTGCTAGGCAAGCCAGTGTTAGAGTTCGATTAACTATTTTTCTTGGATTATCCATTTAAACATAATAAAATAAATTTAAAGTAAACTTAATCTAATGGTTTCTAAAGAACAACTCCAAATATAAAATAATAAACAAATAGATAAACTGAGTCAGGAACTAACTATATAAATAACTCCAAAACTATCCCAGGGTCTGGTGTCACAATTCACGAACTACTAAAGAATACTACAATTAATGGGCTGAAAGAAATAATATAACTGTTTTAGGAAAATTATAAAATAGTCTCTACGAACTAAGAGAAGAATCTCGGGATTTGCGAACACCGACAGTTATACCTCGTGTCTTCGATAATGAATAGCGGCTACTAAAAATCTCTACTGCTGGCCGGTACCCGGATCTGCACAAAAGAGTGAAGAGTGTAGTATCAGTACAACTGACCCCATGTACTGAGTAAGTGTCGAGCCTAACCTCGATGAAGTAGTGATGAGACTAAGGCAGGGCAATCATATCTTAGCCCGTGACAATATATATATATATATATATATATATAAAANATATAAACGGAAACAATAAGTAAAATGACTCAGTCGCCTATTCTAGGCCTCAGCTGTCACCAAAATCTCACACAAATTTCCAGAAGAATTTCCAAGGTTAAGACTCTCAAAATAGCTGTAAGTACGAAATACGAAAGATAATAGAGTAAAACAGTAAATTCTTTTCAAATCTATAAGCTTCAAATTCTTGAGTTTCAGAACCAGTAAAATATCATTGAAATTCAGTAAAACACAAGTATCCTTTACGTAGAAGTAAATATTGTAGCAAAGATGAGAATAGCTTTACTATAATTACATATCCATGTACAAACATGGTCAGCTACAAGATAATATGCAATCACAATCTCCAGCGAACTACAAATGCATTTAACAAATGTGAAAACATGAATGACTATTTGCTTTATAAGTATATCAAGAATATGGACTCTGGAATCAGTACGACTATTTCAATTCACAACAACTTGTCTCAAGCATCCCATTTTAAGATCCTAAATTACTGAACGGAATCAAGCACCATCTTAAGCTAACCAGATTTTGGTATACTAAGAGAAGCATATATACTCGGTGCATACCTAGTAGCATTTCCCTCTTCTTTACGTGAGGAGATCTCTATAAACCAAGGAATACACTAATACTTTTCCAAAAATAATTGCAACCAGACTTAACAATAAATTAACAAGCCAAGTAATCATGGAAACAACAATGGACATGAGACACTGATAACCCGAGCAATTAAATTGGAAACGGGGAGGGGATCGTGTAAGCAGCAATTTGGTGGTGCATAGATACTCGCCACCTTACCTATACACCACACACATGCAGTTTCACATAACAATTTAGTTGGGATTCATATTCCCTCAAGTCAAGGTTAAACCAAGCACTTACCTCAATTTCGCAGGCCACTCACTGTTCAATTATAGCTTTTCCTCTTGAATTCACCTCCAATACACTCGAATCTAACCATAATTAGCTTAATATCATTAATTAATACTAAAAGAACTAACTTTACTGAAAATTATAATTTTTCCTGAGTTTTCTCAAAAAAAGTTAAAACCCGACCCCGGGCCCGCTTGGTCCAAACTCGGAGTTAGGACCAAATCACGTTTACCTATTCACCCTCGAGCCCAAATATGCAATTAGTTTCGAAATACGGCCTCAATTCAAGGTAAAGATTTGATTTTTACAAAATTCCCTAATTCTACCCTAACCCTCAATTTAACCATGAAAATTCTTGATTTTTGATTTAAAAGTGATGAAAAATATTGGGTAATTGAAATATAACAAAAAAAAATGAGTAGAGAACACTTACCCCAATCCCTATGGTGAAAATCGCCAAAATTCGAGCTCCCCAACTCAAAATATGACTGAATGAACAAAGCATAATTTTATAAATTTTTCTATCAGCTATTCTGCCTCGTTTCTCGTACCAAATGATCTCGAAACTCGATTTTTATGTCTCCAATGGATTCTGTGTAAAATTCCGGTCAAGTTAGGCTTTTGAATCACTCAACTTGACCTTATAATAAATGAGATATGTAGGTTTTAATATTTACAAATAGTGCAGATTTTTAAATATGTTGCTAGTGGCAATTTCGTAATTAATCTGAAAAAGCTGGCAACCTTAGTAAAAGACCATAAAATCCTCATACGATGTCCAAATTCAACGATTCTTTTTGCTATGGGTCCGTAATTGCGATACGAATCTAATACTTCATCCAAAACAGAAATCGGAGCTCATTTATTCAATATGATATCATTCATTCTTGAAGAAATGACGTCGAAGCATAAGAAAGAACGAGCGCAACACAACCCAAACATGTTCGAAACTCACCCGAGCCCTCGAGGCTCTATACCAAACATGCACGCAAATCTAAAAATATTATACGGGCTTGCTCGTGTGATCAAATCATGAAAATAACATGTAAAACTATGAATTAAACCTCAAAACTCATCATTTTTCTCAAGAACACTTCAATTTCACTATTTCTCAACCGGACGTCCGAATCACGTCAAATAAACTTCGATTCTCACCAAACTTCACAGTTAGTATTCAAATACTATAATAAATTTGTACCGGGATCTGGAACCAAAATACGAGCCCGATATCAATGGTTTCAAATATTAGTTCTTTTCTTTATTTCATTAATAATTCAGCAAAACAATTTCTTTCAAAAATTGATTTCTAAGGCTTGGGACCTCGGAATTCATTTCCGGGCATACACTTAAGTTCCATATTTTACTGTGGACTATCGTTGGAACACAGATCGGGGTCTGTTTACTAAAATTGTTGACTCAAGCCAACTAAAACCAAATTTTAATTCTAAAAATTATTATTTCTTATATTTTCACATAAAAGCTTTCCGGTTTCACACCCGAACTGTGCATGAAAATCGAGATAGTTAAAATTAATCTTTTTATGGCTAATAAGCCTAGAACAAATTCTTAATTCATAAAATGACCCCTTGGGTCATCACAATCTCCACCTCTAAAACAAACGTTTTTCCTCGAACGGACATAGAAAATTACCTGAATTGGAAAAAAAAATATGGATATCTACTCTGCATGTCCGACTCGGACTCCCAAGTCGCTGTCTCAATGGGCTGACCTTTGCATTGCACTCGAACTGAAGGAAAACTCTTAGACCTCAACTGACGAACCTGCCGGTCTAGAACGGCTACCTGCTCCTCCTCATAAGTCAAGTCTTTGTCCAACTTCGACAAACGGACTAGTGCATCCTGCAACACTGGAGTAGCTATAAATCCTTCTGGAAACTGAACTAGTCCAACATGTACCGACTGAGCTAGAACCTCCGTGTCTAGATCCATTTGAGGCTTTACAATAGGTGCTGATGTTCGAGCTCTAGACTAAGATCTACTTCTGTCTGTTCCCCTAATCGTAGCTGTCATTGGGGCTTCATCTCTTGTCCAGTTGTAGACGCTTTGCGGGTTGTCAAGATTTTTGAGAGGACGAGAATAGACAAGTTCAATCATCAATGGTAGAATAAATTCGCACGATATAGAAGAATAGAAGTGAAATTGTTCCTAACTTGATAGCCTCTAAGAGATAAGTATAGACGTCTCCGTACCGATCCTTCAGACTCTACCAAGTTCGTTCGTGGATTGTGAGACCTAAGTAACCTAGTGCTCTGATACCAACTTGTCACGACCCAAATTACCAACCTTAGGGATCATGATGGCGCCTAACACCACCCTTGCTAGTCAAGCCAACGTTAGAGTTCGATTAACTATTTTCCTTGGATTATACATTTAAACATAATAAAATAAAATTTAAAGTAAACTCAATCTAATGGTTTCCAAAGAACAACTCCAAATATAAAATAATAAACAAATAGATAAATCGAGCCACAAACTAACTATATAAATAACTCCAAAACTACCCCAGGGTCTGGTGTCAAAATTCACGAACTATTAAAGAATACTACAATTAATGAGCTGAAAGAAATAATATAATTGTTTTAGGAAAATTATAAAACAGTCTCTACGAACTAAGAGAAGACTCTCGGGATCTGCGAACGCCGGCAGATATGCCTCGTGTCTCCGGATAATGAATACCGGCTACTAAAAATCTTTACTGCTGGCCGGTACCTGGATCTGCACAAAAGAGTGCAGAGTGTAGTATCAGTACAACCGACCCCATGTACTGAGTAAGTGCCGAGCCTAACCTCGACGAAGTAGTGACGAGGCTAAGGTGGGTCAATCATATCTTAACTTGTAACAATATATATATATATAATAAATCAATAAAACAGTTCTACACAAACAAGAAAAATATAAACTGAAACAATAAATAAAATGACTCAGTCGCCTATTCCAGGCCTCAGCTGTCACCAAAATCTCACACAAATTTTCAGAAGAATTTCCAAGGTTATGACTCTCAAAATAGCCGTAAGTACGGAATACGAAAGATAATAGAGTAAAACAGTAAATTCTTTTCAAACTGTAACCTTCAAATCTTTAAGGTTTAGAACCGGTAAAATATCATTGAAATTCAGTAAAACACAAGTATCCTCCCTTATTACAGTCATATTTACTTATTTCCCTGTCCACCCTTAACGCAATCATATATATTTCCCCTGTTCACCCTTATCACAGTCATATATATTTCCCTGTCCACCCTTATCACAATCACATATATATATTTTCCTGTGCACCCTTATCACAGTCATATATATTTTCCCTATCCACCCTTATCACAGTCATATATATTTGTATATTTATCAAAAACTTTCACAATTCAGGCCAAGCCTTTCAGAACACTTTTATCTCAACAATTGTAAACAGATAACTGTACTTCTCATAAACTCATCAGTATTATCACAAAAATGGGACTAACAGGAATACATACATACATACATACATACATACACACACACACACACACACACACACACACACACACACACACACACACACATATATATATATATATATATATATATATATCGTAAAACAATGTCAACCCACTCAACCTTTATATAGACGTAAACATTGTAGCAAATATGAGAATAGCTTTACTATAATTACATATCCATGTACAAACATGGTCAGCTATAAGACAATATGCAATCACAATCCAGCGAACTACAAAATGCATGTAACAAATGTGAAAACATGAATGACTATTTGCTTTACAAGTATATCAAGAATATGGACTCTAGAATCAGTACGACTCTTACAATTCACAACAACTTGTCTCAAACATCCCATTTTAAGATCCTAAATTACTCAACGGAATCAAGCACCATCTTAAGCTAACAAGATTTTGGTAGACTAAGAGAAGCATATATACTTAGTGCACACCTAGTAGCATTTACCTCTTCTTTACATGAGGAGCTCTCTATAAACAAAGGAATACACTAATACTTTTCCAAAAATAATTGCAACCAGAATTAACAATAAATTAACAAGCCAAGTAATCATAAAAACAACAATGGACATGAAACACTTATAACCCGAGCAATTAAATTGGAAACGGGGAGGAGATCATGTAAGAAGACAATTTGGTGGTGCATAGATACTCGTCACCTCACCTATACACCACTCACATGTAGTTTCACATAACAATTTAGTTGGGATTCCTATTCCCTCAAGTCAAGGTTAAACCAAGCACTTACCTCAACTTCGCAGGCCACTCACTGTTCAATTATAGCTTTTCCTCTTGAATTCACCTCCAATACACTCGAATCTAACCATAATTAACTTAATTCATTAATTAATGCTAAATGAACTAACTTTACTGAAAATTATAATTTTTCCTAAGTTTTCTTAGAAAAAGTTAAAACCCGACCCCGCATGGTCCAAACTCGGGGTTCGGACCAAATCACGTTTACCCATTCACCCCCGAGCCTGAATACACAATTAGTTTCGAAATTCAGCCTCAATTCGAGGTAAAGATTTGATTTTTACAAAATTTCCTAATTCTACCCAAACCCTCAATTTAACCATGAAAATTCTTGATTTTTGATTTAAAAGTGATAAAAAATATTGGGTAATTGAAATATAACCAAAACAAAATGCGTAGAGAACACTTACCCCAATCCCTATGGTGAAAATTCGCCCAAATCCGAGCTCCCCAACTCAAAATATGACCGAATGAACAAACCCAAGTTTTATATATTTTTCTGTCAGCTATTCTACCTCATTTCTCGTACCAAACGATCCCAAAACTCGATTTTTATGTCTCCAATGGATCCATGTGAAATTCTGGTCAAGTTAGGCTTTTGAATCACTCAATTTGACCTTATAATGAATTAGATATGTAGGTTTTAATATTTGCAAATAGTGCAGATTTTTAAATACGCTGTCAGTGGCAATTTCATAATTAATCTGAAAAATTTGGCAATCTTAGTAAAATGACCATAAAATCCTCATACGATTTCCAAATTCAACGATTCTTTTTGCTACGGGTCCGTAATTATGATACGGATCTAATACTTCATTCAAAACAGAAACCAGAGCTCATTTGTTCATTATGATATCATTCATGCTTGAAGAAACGACGTCAAAGCATAAGAAAGAACGAGCGCAACACAACCCAAACCTATTCGAAACTCACCCGAGCCCTCGAGGCTCTAAACCAAACATGCACGCAAGTTTAAAAATATCATACGAACTTGCTCGTGCGCTAAAATCATTAAAATAACATGTAAAAATATGAATTAAACCTCAAAACTCATCATTTTTCTCAAGAACACTTCAATTTCACTATTTCTCAACCGGACATCCGAATCACGTCAAATAAACTTCGATTCTCACCAAACTTCACAGTTAGTATTCAAATACTATAAAAAATCTGTATTGGGCTCCGGAACCAAAATACGAGCCCGATACCAATGGTTTCAAACATTAATTCTTTTCTTTATTTCATTAATAATTCAGCAAAACAATTTCTTTCAAAAATTGATTTCTAAGTCTTGGGACCTCGGAATTCATTTCCGGGCATACGCCCAAGTTCCATATTTTACTGCGGACCTCCCGGAATCATCGGAACACAAATACGGATCAGTTTACTAAAAATGTTGACTCAAGTCAACTAAAACCAAATTTTAATTCTAAAAATTATTATTTCTTATATTTTCACATAAAAGCTTTCCGGTTTCATGCCTGGTCTGCGCACGTAAATTGAGGTAGTTAAAATTAATCTTTTTATGGCTAATAAGCCTAGAACATAGTCTTAATTCATAAAATGACCCCTTGGGTCATCATACTCCGGTATCACCAAAGTCAACTATTGGTTAAACTTCTCCATTTCCCAAACTTTAACTTTTCCAATTTTTGCCGAAACGCCTCAAATTATCCTACGTACCTCCAAATCCGAATCCGGATGCACGGCTAAGTCCAAACTCACCATACGAAGCTACTGACATCATCCAAAACTCATTCAAAATCCGTTTACACAAAAAGTCAAATTCCGGTCAAATTCTCACCTCTTAAGCTTCCAAAACTAGAATCCTTCTGCCAATTCGACTCTGAATCTTCTAGTAATTGAATCCAACCATGCACGTAGGTCGGTATACATAATGTGAAGCTGCTCAAGGCCTTATACCACAAAATGGAGCTTAAATTCTCAAAACGGTCTGTCGGGTCGTTACATTCTCCCCCTCTTAAAACAAGCGTTCGTCCTCGAACGTGTCAAGATTCGCCTCGAAGTCCTCAAATCACTGAATGCACACTTCCAACATACACCTGCGGGTGATCCCACGTCACCCCAATCTACATAAGACTGACGGCACCATAACAACTGCAATTTAGCCTTTCTACCAACAACGATAAGCCTCATACCCCAATTTCTCACCTTCTCTTCACTTCCAAAAGGCCCGATTCTAAATCCATATCCGGTATCAGCCTCAACTAGCTGCATCAAATTATGCCTACACCCACAAGGTATGACCACAAAATATAACACACCACACATAGGCCCTTAATAACACTTCTGATCATAATAGCTGCCCGAAATCAACTCAGCACCGACATTTAGCCTCATATCCGATAGATTTCTATTTCAAACCTCAATCACACTGATAATAGTTCAAGAAACACGAAGACCTCATATTAGACACTCGAATCACCAAGCCACAACTAACATCACCAGGCACACATCCCGCAAGCTGAAACTCAAGAAGC
This sequence comes from Nicotiana paniculata, assembly GCA_005239505.1. Classification (NCBI taxonomy): domain Eukaryota; kingdom Viridiplantae; phylum Streptophyta; class Magnoliopsida; order Solanales; family Solanaceae; genus Nicotiana; species Nicotiana paniculata. The sequence continues at coordinate 18,126 of ML332104.1, forward strand.
ACATAAAGAAAATGACTGAATATGGAAAGAGAAACACATAAGGGAACTACCAAACAAGCCCACTGGCACAACTCTCTATCAATACTGACCTACTAAAGCAATATAACAAGGAAGAAGTAAAGCATATGAATAAATCACAAGGATCCCATCCTGATATAACTTCCACCGCAGTACTCAGCCCGGTTCCAACATATCGAATCACAAGAGATCACAAGGGTCTCTCCCTAAACTCTAAATCACATACCGAATATATATCATACCAATTGAAACCTTCCACTAACTCAGCTCTGCCACTGAATCACAACACTCACTGAACTCTCACCTAGTAGAGTATCAAATCACAACTCGTAACCAAGAAAATACTCAGGAAAAATCACATCAAGCTTACCATGATGAACACCAAGGACTCACTTCTAGTCTCACCACTCTCAATGATGAATAAAAACAACGATAGACACGGGCTACCACTCATAGAATCTCCCAACAGGAGCAAACACGAAAATAGAGTGCAAAGCATGAAACTCACTCATAAATGAAGCAACAAATAAGGAACATGTACCGACCAACAGAACTATAATGAAATAAAAATGGTGCCCCTATGTAACATATCAAAACATACATGTTTGATAATATTTGGCACAACGGCCTCCAAACTACTATATGAAATACATCAAAGGGTCGAGCCTCCCCCTCTTGGGCGCCCTCTACTCACCTGAATAACTCGCTGTGATACACCTGCCCGAATCCTAGGACAATCTCTCACCATGTGGCTGATATCTCCACACTCAAAGCAACCTCTCTACTGATGTGGCTGTGAAAACTGAGAAGCGCAAGTACTCTGAGACCCATGAGAACCTGAAACACTACGGGAAGCCGGAAGTGCAAACTGAACTGGCTGACCCACAAACTTCTACCATGTCGCCCTGCCTCCAAAATAAGGACCAGTAGATCTCTCCAGTCTACGAGGGTCCTAGCCTCCCTGTACTCTCCCTCCTGATCTCGTATGTCCTCTCTCTCCCAGTCCCATATGACTCCTAACCGGTGAGCGATCCCTACCACCTGCTGGAATGAAACATATGACTCCAACTCTCGAGCTATGCAGAACCAAATATCATGCCTGAGCCCCTCAATGAATCTTACGGACTCGTCCTCTAACTATAACGACCAAGGCATGTGCATGTCTGGCCAAATCACTGAATTTGATGGCATAATCTAATACTGACATAGTGCCATGACGCAACTGCTCAAACTCTGTGTGCCATGCATCCCGAAGGGACTGAGGTTCAAACTTTCTTAAAAACATCTCTGAAAACTAAACCCTTGCAAATGAAGCTACATCGTCCGGGCTACCCGTCTCATATGCCCGCCACCACTGATAAACTGCTCCCTCAAGATGGAACGTAGTAAAAGCAACCTCCAGTCATCTCGACCATACCCATAGTGTGGAGGATGCTATGGCACTCCCCCAGAAAAGCCCTGCGCACTCTCTGAAGTCAAACTGCTGAACTTAGGAGGGTTATATATCTTGAACCTTGAAAATCTAAGCTGCCCTTCTTCGGATGCTGCTGCTCTAACCATGAGCTGAACTGGAACCACAGGCTGTGTCACCATGACACCTGGAACCTGGCCAACGTGAACCCGCTGCTCTGGAGTGTGGCCGGCGGGAGTCTGGGCTCCTCCCCCAGTTTGTGAAGTAACTGGTGCAACCGGAAATAACCCCGCCTGAGCCAATGTACCTATCATGCTCAGGAACTGTGCTTAAGTCTCCTAAAGTCCAGGGGTAATTGCAAGCGCCTCCAGTACTTGCCCCCAACTAGAACTACTAGCGTCTTCCCAACTGCTGCAATGGTAGGTTACCTCGTTGCGGCACGAGCTCCTCGTCGGCCTCTTCCTCTGAACCTAACGACATCTGCACCGGGGGTAACACCATCAGGAGTCGCAACTCATGTCCTCACCATTTGTGAGAGAACGAAATGATAAATTTCAAACTTCAAGACCAATGAACTTGCACGATAGGAATGAAGGAAGTGAAATTGTCCTAATAGTTCTGTAGCCTCTCAAAGATAAGTACAGACGGTTCCATACCGATCCGCAAGACTCTACTAAACTCACTTATGACTCGTAGCACCTTTGAACCTAGGGCTCTGATACAACCTTGTCACGACCCAATTTTTCCTCCGTTGGGTATCGTGATGGCACCTAGTCTTAGGGACTAGGTAAGCTAACACTTACTTAATAAAAACAATAAGAATAATGAAAACCTAACAGTCTCGATATAGAAATCTTTACAGAATTTATAATTTTTCCCAAAACCGGTAGTACAAGTCATAAGCTCTACAGAGTTTACTAAAACTTCTAAATACAACTGTTTAGAAGTAAGTAAAACCAGTGTAAATACAGAATAGGAAGGTGACTCCGAAGCCTGCGAACGCAACAACAGGTTTACCTTGAGTCTCGTCAGCAAGGATCCGCACAACTACTAATGACCAATACGTGGATCTGCATAAAAATGTGCAGAAGTGTAGTATGAGCACATCACAGCAGTGCCCAATAAGTATCAAGACTAACCTTAGTGAAGTAGTGACGAGGACTAGTCAAGACACCCACTGGTCTAATAAACTGAACAAGCATAAGTACATAAAATAACGGAAGTATAATCTCTATCTATTATCTACACAATATGGATAACATAAGAACGACTACAATAAGGTAGGAAAAATAGTAAACAACAACAGATCACCAAAATAATACACCGAAGGATGGATGGGAACACATCCCAAGTCGGGAAATTCATAATTAGTAAGGACAAGTAGTAACTCAGCACTGCAACAGGCTCCACATTAGGCCTTAGCCAACAACCCCAATAAATTGGTCAAAATCTTCAAGTATAAACTTTCACGCGCAAGTTTTATATTGAAAGCTTTAAGGTATAATCCTTTTAGTGGAAAATTCTTTTGAAATATACTTTTCCAAGAAATGTCTCTCAAACATAGTTTTTTTCAAGATAAATGCTTTTCAAATATACTTTTCCAAAGAAAATGTCCTTCAAACATAGTTTTCTTCAACATAAACGCTTTTCAAATATACTTTTCCAAAGAAATGTCCTTCAAACATAGTTTTATTCAAGATAAATGCTTTTCAATTGGACTTTCCGAATAAATGTCTTTCAAACATAGTTTCTTTAATAAAATCTAACGGGATCCCGTCCCGTAGTTCCGAATTTATCATACAATACAAGGGATCTCCCCGGATACGTCCGTAGTCCCAATTTAAATATGCAGTACAGGGAGATCTCCTGGAATACGTCCGTAGTCCCAATTTAAATATGTAGCGCTCAAACAAAGACAACAATTATGCACGGCAGAAAATTCGTACATCACCACATTAAATACAAAGAAACAATGACAATAATACAAAGTACGACGAGTAAATCAATACAAGAACCTCAATTCACAAAGAAACAGTAGAACATCGTTCACAAGGAATAGTCATGGTAAAGAATGCTAAGTGTAAAGAGAACATCTTAACCAGGGAAAAACAAGACGCAACAACGAATCCACAATATTCAAGCCAACAATAAGAAGCCACCACAAGTCAAATAATTCCAAGTAAGGACAAGTCAACTAAGATATACGTTATCTAAACTCCTTATGAGGTTGCACAATTATGAGAGATATTCAACAATTCAAATAATGGTAAGCAGTAAAGATACTCATAACTCCAATCAAGGCTAAATAAATTTTAGGATAAGATAATACTAATTTCAATTAGATAGGTAGTTCATGAAAAGTATAGCATAACAGTAGATGAGGTAAAACCTTCAGTTAACTCAATTAGGAGTCAACTAGGCAATAAAGTGAATCTAAAAGCAAGAAATTCTAATTTAAGCAGGTAGAGATAAAACTAGTAGTCAGGAACTCACTCTTAACAAATACAACTTCATTCACAGGGAATATAAGGACCTAAGAACCTTAAAAGGCCAACCTTCTACAAATAAGTCCGAGTCACCTCGTGTACACGGACTACAATCAACATAGAAGACTCAAATCCTAAGGGGTAATTACCCCACACAAGATTAGGCAAGATACTTACCTCAAAGACGACAAATTAGTACTCTAAAATGGACTTCTCATGTGAAAAGGCCTCCGGACGGCTCAAATCCAACTAAAACAACTTTAAAGCACACATAAAACTTATAAGGAACTATTCCGGATAATAAAATATCAATATTTATAAAAATCTAGAAAGCGACCCAAAAGTCGACCTCGGGCCCGCACCTCGGAACTCGACAAAATTTACAAAATCCGAATACCCATCTGTCACGACCCAAAATCTATTATGGTTGTGATGGCGCCGGAAACCATCGTCAGGGAAGCCAATCATTAATTAGCTGAAATAAATTCATGTTTTAACATTTTTGAAATCATTACCTTTGACTTATTACGTAATAACCAAAAAAAAATCCATTAAGTAAATACGACAATTTAATATTCCATTTTATAAAATACATCCCATACACATCCCAGAACCCGGTGTCACAAGTGCATGGACAAATTTTAAGAATTTCACAAATACTATAAAGCTTGTCCGAAATACAAATTGGACAAGGAATTTAAAATGAAAATAAATACAATATGAGGGAGACTCTATCAGCTGCGGATCGCCTCCGGATGATGCAGCTCGCCTAGGTCTCCAAACCAACCACATCTCTATGAAAGTACATGTACAATAAAAATGCACAACAAGTATTGCATGAGTACAAAAACAACGTGTACTCAATAAGTATCCCGCCTAACCTCAGAGAGGTAGTGACGAGAGGTCGAATTAGACACTTGCTAGAAGTCAATTTAGCATAATCGAGTGAGACACTAAGTATGTATGCCATAGGCAATTTATTAAAAATCAGGAATAAATAATATCAACTCCTTCCACATTTAACACTTTAAGTCTTCGTCATTTGAATAACGAATAATCAAACATGGATGATTTAATAAAATAACTTTAAATCTCTGTCATTTCAGTCGACAACTTAAAATTTCCAGGCCAGTAATCAGGTAAAATCACAGCAAATACGCAATAAATATCATGCGCAAGCAATGCCGAGGTTCGAACGACGCAGACCAACAATAATAAACTGTGCACTTCCGAGGGTCGAACGTCTTGAACCATAGATGCGTCTATCTGAACCGCTTGCGAATTGATCATGCGATGCGGTTATATATAATACAGGGTTATCCTGCTCGCAAATCATACATGCGACTCAGGCACCCATAGATACACATATTCACATAATAAGTCCACATTTTTATCAATAAAGTAGTTACCCAGGAAAGTGGTAAAATTCTTCTTAAAGGAAAATGAAAGATAGCATTTAAATATTTGTTTTGAAACTCATTTGCGAAGTTTAATAATTTTCAATGATATAACCTTATCAGGAATACAATTATCCATGGAGGAATCAATTCTCTTTCTAAATGATTAAGAAAGGTAATTCTAGCCTTCTTAGGAAATAAATTACCAATTCAATAGCATTATCAGTCTAATATTATTTGCAGGATCACATGATATTTTTATTGACAAGGTCACAATTACGACAAGTAAAGCATGCTAGTGGGCCCTAGACTACCCAGACATGGCATAGTAGTAGCTACGCACGGACTCCCGTCACCTCGTGCGTACGTAGCCCCCGCAGATAGCAGCACATATTTAATTAGTTCACCTAGGGGGACAATTCCCCCTCACAAAGTTAGAACGGAGACTTACCTCGCTCCAAAATTCCATAACCGACTTCCAAGCCCTTCCGACGACTCCAATGGATGCAGAACGCCCCAAAACTATCCAAATAACGACAAACCAATAAAAATATACTCTAATATTTTCAACAATTCAAATTATATAATTTCCCAACTCCGCTCAGTGAATTGACCAAAATGCCCTCAGGCCCACGTGCCCGGATTCCGAAATTTCTCGAAGATATACCGTACCCATAGTCTTACTAACTCAAATATACAATTTACTCAAACATTCATGCTCAATTCGTGGCTAAAATCCAAATTACCAAATTTTCTAGGTTTTCTTCAAAATTCCCAATTTTCCACAATTTTCATGTTTTAATCCATGCATATACCTTGTATTTAACTTGAGATGAGTGGGAATAACTTACCTTGTGATTCTTGACGAAAACCCCTCCTTGAAGCTCCCCACAATCACCCATGCCAAGTGAAATAGTGAAGAAATGGCCAAGAAACCCGTTTTAAAACATTCTGCCCAGGTTGATATCCGCACCTGCGATCCACTTCTCGCACCTGCGATTCCGCAGGTTTGACCAAAATCCCGCACCTGCGACCTCCTCAGCTCCAGCCAAAACTTGCACCTGCGCCATTGTCTGCATATGCGCCTTCGCATGTGCGAATATTACATCGCACCTGCGCTCCCAGCCAAGCCACCAAAATTTCGCACCTGCGGCCAAAGCCTCGCAGGTGCAATCACACCAGATGACAACAACCTCAACATTCTTCAAACTCCAAACTTGATCCGTTAATCACCCGGAATCCACCCGAGGCCCCCGAGACCTCGTCCAATTACACCAAACTGTTCCAAAACATAATGCGGACTTGCTCGAGGCCTCAAATCACATCAAACAATGCCGAAACCACGAATCGCACTAAAATTCAAACTTTATGAACTTGAAATTTCAAACTTCCACATCCGATGCCGAAACCTATCAAATCACGTCCGATTGACACCAAATTTTGCACACAAGTCATATTTGACATTACGGACCTGCTCCAACTTCCGTAATTACATTCCGACCCCGATATCAAAATTTTCACTTGCGGTCGGATTTCTCAAAAACCTTCAAATTTCTATCTTTAGCCAAATGACTTCAAAATGACCTACGGACATTCGAATTCACTTCCGATCGCGCTCCCAACTCCAGAATCACCATACGGATCTATTCCTAGGCTCGGAATCCCAAACGGACATCAATATCATTGAAATGTGCTTCAAGCCAAACTTAGGAAATTTGTTCAAAAATGCTGACTTCCACAATACACACCGAAACGCTCCCGGGTTATCCAAAACCCGATCCGGACATACACCCAATTCAGAAATCATCATACGAACCTGCAGGAACCTTCAAATCCTTATTCGGAGGCCGTTTACTCAAAATTCCAATCTTAGTCAATTTCTCCAACTTAAGGCTTCTGAAATGAGAATTTTCTTTCCAATTTGACTCCGAACTTCCCGAAATTTAACTCCGACCACGCCTACGAGTCATAATACATGAAATGGAGCTGCTCATGACTTCAAACGGCTGAACGATGCTCTAGATCTCAAAACGACCGGTCGGGTTGTTACATTCTCCCCCACTTAAACAGACGTTTGTCCTCGAACGTGCTAAGAACTGCTCTGGAGTTATCTGAAATCACTGTTTAACACCTCATGCACCTGCCCGTGCTACCACAATCCAGTTGAGTAGATTAGCTTGATCAAATCTGAAGATTTCTTCTTTTATCCATATAATAAGCTCATAATCCAGTTTCAATACCTGAAATTTCTCTGCCAGGCCTAGTTCAATATATAAACACTGCATCAACTACCACACGATATACCAGAACATGACTGCATACCTTTGCAGAATTAGCACCATGCACTGCATAATTCATCATCTGACCACAATGACACTCCCTGAACCTTAATAGCCAAAATTCCACGAATCTGATACTTCCAATGCACCTTATGATATATATATATACATCCTGCTATAATGCTGGCAATACCACCACAATGGAGGAGATGTGTAGAAATTTTTAACCAATTGCAAAGTTAATCAAACATTGAATCCTTCCCCTTGACTAAGATCATCATCTCATTACGAACCAATAAGGGTAACTGTCCTTCGATGTATTCCACATAATCGTATCGCACTAGATCCCTGATCCAAAAATCTCGTCTCACCCAGTATGAACTGCTCAGACAACAAATCACCCCAAACATGACCAACAGTCTCACATGATACCACATTGCGCCAATAGGCCACAACTCGAGCATGATACATAAGAAATGACTCAGGAAGGGACTACTCAACTCACACAACTAATATGAACTTTTCTCAGAAAATAGGAAGTAAAACACAGAAGATAGATATAGGGGACCATACTCAACATCACACTGTTACGGCGCGCAACCCGATCCAAATAACATGCTCATGGCGACGTGCCACCCGATCCACACATAAAATTCACATAAGGAAATATACACGGAGCCGAATTGCTCACTATTACAAATTACTGAATATCGGTCACAAGCACGCTAAGTGCATAATACCATACTGGGGAGACTGATAAAGCTATATGCTACCAAACTCAAGCACAACTGAGGTGCGATATGTATATATAATCTGGATCTCAAGAGCTATCCTGCTCAAATAACATCACCCCTACGCAGGACCTCAACACATAAGAAATTATCAAGTCGTTTCACAACTCACAAGGCATAATCATAATATTACATGAATTTGACGAAGACGGAACAATCACCTGATATTCCAACACCCCTCCTTGAGGAGCGCTATACTGAAATGAACACATCTGCCTTACATGAAGCCCATAATCCTGTTTAAACCCATTCACAAACATCGAGTCTACCTTGCTCGCACCGAACTAGACTAATAGCTTTTACCTGGGTCCATATTAACCCCATTCCTCTCATAACACGCAAGAACAACCATCATAGCCGAGACAAACACCCCACAATCCACAACCGAATGAACCGAATGCCCTCTAGGCATAAATTCTCAAACAAGCAATATTGCACTTCCTTATACTTGGTCTAAATCTTCAACCAATCAGGTGACTACATGTCACACTTATACAATCTTCCCATGGTCATGCTCCCACGACCTTCCACACAAGGTAGCAAGTATGCACATCCACCATTGGCCACACTAATGCTGTAAAACAAATCAGGAACCCATAACTAGGATGCAAAGCCTCTTCCACCGAATATCGATCTCAGGTGACACTGAAGTTAACACCAAATCACTCTGAACTTCCAAATCACTTTTTCTTTCTCATCCGAGCTCATGACATCCTTGTTAACACCGAACCACAATCTTGATTCCTTACTTCCAGTTACATACTGCTTACCGCACCTAACATGCCAATATGAGATAGCGCAAGAATTCCATCATAACTCCTGAGCCACTAATAGGAAAAACACCTCATCATATATAGACTTCTTACTTACCTCAATTCAAGAGGACAATAACAACACTCAAGTGAATTCTCACAATCACCCAATATGTAAATCCTTAAGTAGTGGTCTGAACCACCATAAACCTTACGGGATCTGCCTACACCTGACAGGCCATAGCACTCGAACGCTCCCAAATCAAATCTGTTACGACGAACATCAAACCTCGCACACACTGTGCAAAACACACGCATAACTCAATCACACTGACGAAACTGATCACTGCCGCACATGTGCCATTTCAACCATGGCTAATCAATCTATCTTCTTTTAATCATATTCACTTTCCTCAGGAATAATAGTAAATTCCTTCAACTCATAGAAAACTCAATCCTCACTCATCCCGAGTGACCTTGATTCACGAGACCATGCTACCTAAATCCCGCAACTCGTCTCATACCCTCCTGATAATCTTTCTACAACCCGGAGTTTATTTCTCTCACTCCTCCAATACTATCCTGCATGATGAAAATAACATGGAGCACTCCAACCATTTTCCCTCTCTCTGAAATTATGCTGCAAAAGCTAAATTCTTAATCATACTGCTGCCTTTAACCCTTAAACACCGCGTTCTTAACTTTTGAATTCACTAGGACCGCTATTGAGTCACTCACTCTGACTGGCCCCGAATACAATAGACTCCAAGGCTTTTCTAGCATATGAACACCCTTTTCAATGAAGCACGTGACTGAGTCACTACCCTAACAACTCGCCTATGCCTTAAGCATAAATTTTGAATCTTTCAAAGCCTAACCTTGGTCCGGCAGGGCCAACTTTTGCACACATTTGTCAAATCCCACACACGATCACCATTTTACTCCTTCCCCTTAGCTGAAATAACTTGCCAACACGCCGACAATCTGCAACCCTATGATAACACAATCCTGCAACCCAACTGTAGGTGGTGGGACTCCCCCACTTAGCCCGAAGCTACTACTTGTACCACTCTAGACCCTGCTGAGATCCTTTCTCCTTTGTTAACATGATTTTGCTTAACCAATCCGTCCAATCCTTCCAAATTCTCTTGTTAGCAATCCCTAACTACTCAAATTCCCTAGCATCATTCACATATTTTTCCTCCTACCGAATAGCCACTAGAATCCCTCACAGAAACTGGCCAACCACACAAATGCTAACCTACTCACAGGAGATAACCCACCTGTGGAAATCATCAACTGACACCTTCCAACGACACTGTACTGCACACTCTCTACAACATCAATACCCTATCCTGCGCCCTTCTTCCTCTACCAACTTTACTAGTCCGTCCTCTCCTCTTCAAATTCACCGCCACATTGCGTCCTTCTTCATTCCTAATAACTCCTCCCTATTGTATCCAACCTTCCGCCGAAATAACACATATTTCAAATTAAGCTCGTAGGCCCAATCGCCATCCACTAAAACTCTCAAACTTTCCCTCAAGATAGGCAGTTGTCTTACCACTGAACTCCTGCGCTACGCTGCCACTCTCCCACTTGTTAATCTCATTCCTTTAAACAACTACCTGATTTCCGTTCCTTACACCTGGCCTTTTAGAAAAGGGAACCACCGCCTAACACTGTTCATTTATCTTCCTTCATCGGATACTGCCCAATTGCTGCCTCAATTCAATATCATTCTCTGCAGATCTTAAACCAGCAGATCGCCACGACTTCAAACTATCCGAAGATCATCTATCTCGAGCTGCCTTCATTATCAACACTTATCCAGGACTGAACCACCGTGCCTCACGGTCTCTGACAGCCGCTTCTTCAATACTTCTTCACAATACTCGGACCCCATGCAACCGAAGAAACCATAGCACTGACAAACTTAACATATTCCATTTGATTAGTGACGACGACATCACATCACAGGTGCATATCCCACCTTACTTGAAAACACCAAGTCTTACTACTTTATCAATCCAAAACCTGACCATTCATAATCCAAATGCCTTTCCTCTACCGGAACTAAAATACCGAAATCTCAAAATCACGCCCTGAGAAGACCTATATTCTAGCCATTCATCACCCCCAACATATGGGCAAACATTTCTATCATCATATCGACATCGTGCGATAACCCATTGTGAGCACCATCACAACCTAAGCATAGCCTTAAGGCTCTCAGAAACACAGCTACTGAGGTGAAACAACATATTATCCTTCTGCCGGGCTACAACAACAGCCCCAACTAATTACACATGGAAAATATCTCGCACCATATCCGTAGCACCATTTCAATTCCTCAAATTCCCGATTCTTAGCAAGCTCTTTGCGACGTATAAGATTGAGTAGGATGAAACATAGGCATAAGCCTTAAAGGAATCGAATTGCACGATGAGGAATCAAGAAGGGAAGTACTCCTATCAGCCATGTAGCCTCTCGAAGATAAGTACAAATATCTCTGTACCGATCCGCAAGACTCTACTAGACTTGCTCATGACTCGTGAGACCTAAGAGAACCTAGTGCTCTGATACCATGTTGTCACGACCCAAAATCTATTAAGGTCGTGATGGCGCCGAACACCATCGTCAGGCAAGCCAATCATTAATTAGTTGAAATAAATTCCCGTTTTAATATTTTTGAAATCATTACCTTTGACTTATTACGTAATAACCAAAACAATATCTATTAAGTAAATACGACAGTCTAATATTCCATTTTTATAAAATACATCCCATACACATCCCAGAACCCGGTGTCACAAGTGCACGAGCAAATTCTAAGAATTTCACAAATACTATAAAGCTTTTCCGAAATACAAATTGGAAAAGGAGTTTAAAATGAAAATAAATACAATATTAGGGAGACTCTGTCAGCTGCGGATCGCCTCCGGATGATGCAGCTCGCCTAAGTCTCCAAACCAGCCACATCGCTATGAAAGTACCCGTGCAATAAAAATGCACAAAAAGTGTAACTTGAGTACAAAAACAACGTGTACTCAGTAAGTATCCCGCCTAACCTCAGAGAGGTAGTGACGAGAGGTCGAATTAGACACTTGCTAGAAGTCAATTTAGCATAATCAAGCGAGACACTAAGCATGTATGTCATAGGCAATTTATTAAAAATCAGGAATAAATAATATTAACTCCTTCCACATTTAACACTTTATGTCTTCGTCATTTCAATAACGAATAATCAAACATGGATGATTTAATAAAATAACAAATAATCAACGGGAAAGAACAACTTCTTCCAAAATTTTAACAATTTTAAATCTCTGTCATTTCAGTCGACAACTTAAAATTTCCAGGCCAGTAATAAGGTAAAATCACAGCAAATATGCAGTAATTATCATGCGCAAGCGATGCCGAGGGTCAAACAGAGCGGACCAACAATAATAAACTGTGCACTGCTGAGGGTCGAACGACTCGAACAAAGATGCATCTATCTGCCCCGCTCGCGAATCGATCATGCAACGCGGTTATACATAATACAGGGTTATCCTGCTCGCAAATCATACATGCGAATCAGGCACCCATAGATACACATATTCACACAATAAGTCCACATTTTTATCAAGAAAGCAGTTACCCAGGAAAATGGTAATATTCTTCTTAAAGGAACACGGAAGATAGAATTTAAATCTTTGTTTTGAAACTCAATTTCCAAGTTTAATAATTTTCAATAATATAATTGTTGACCCAAGTCACTGCTAGTTTTGAAGATTGGCAAACGTCTGACCAGTTGAACCAGGTCCATCAGAGCACACATACTTGACCTGACGAGTTGGCACACAAACCTTATATGCATAGGAGATGAATGCAATTGTGAAGTATCGATGAACAAGAAGAGTATCTTCTAATGCGAAAAGGTTGCAAATTGATAAGAGAATAGAAGTCGAATTCAGCAAGGACAGAAACGAAGGAAGGAAGTTTGAGTTTGATAAGAACTTGTTCTCCCAGGTAGAGTCGGACCAGAACTCAACTGACTTTATAAATAATTGAAGTATTATTGCTTGAATCAAGTACGCACAAGTGCAGAAGTGAATCAAGAGATGAAAGCAAAATTCCCAGATGTTTTGCAAGCAGAATTATTGTGCGACACAAAGGCTAAAGACCAGCTAGACGAACCAGTTCCATCAGTTTATCATTAAGTCTAGTTGGTTGTAGTAGGAGTTTTAATATTGTATCTTTTCAGCTTTCATACAAGCAATTATAATAGGTACGCATTGTTCAAGTTAGAGTTAACTTGAAGCTTGTAGAAATTATCTAGGGGCTAGTTACTACAAAGGGATTAGAGTTAGTCCTAGGATTACAAAAGAGTTTATTTTGTAAGTTCGTTTGGCTTAGAGTTTTAGTGAAGAGTTTGAGAAATCCTACTGAGGAGTAGGTCGTGGTTTTTTCACCTTTTGAGCCAGGTGTTTTTCACGTAAAAATCTCTGTGTTTTTACTTTACTGCTTTTATTATTCCGCAACAGTAGTAGTTGGAACACCAAGAAGAACCGGGTTCTTCTATTGAGACAGCACTCAAAAATTGGGTACCAGACAAAGTAACCTATCTTCTTGTGTGGTATTGACGTCTAAAACATTAATTGGTATCAGAGCAGGTTATCCTTGAAAGGATAACACCTTGGAGAAGATCAAGATGAGTGCACCATCTGGAAATTGGGAAGGTCAATCAACTGCAAGGCCACCACTCTTCAAGGGCCAGTATTACTCTTGGTGAAAAAACAGGATGAAGGACCACCTGATTGGAGAAGACTATGAACTCTGGGACATAGTCACTGATGGTCCTCTAGCTACCATGATGAAGACTGCTGAAGGTATAGATCTACCAAAGACTAGACCTGATTGCACTGCTGAGAATCTGAAAAAATGGGAGAAGAATGCAAAGGCCAAAAAGTGGCTAGTGTGTGGACTAGGTCTAGACGAGTACAACAGAATCCAACGCTGCACCACTCCCAAAGAGATCTGGGATACTTTGCAAGTAGCCCATGAAGGAACACCTCAGGTAAAAAGGTCAAGAGGTACTCTACTAATGAAAACTTCACTATGAAAGAAGGAGAGACTATAAAAGAGATGTACACAAGGTTCACAACCTTGAATAATGAACTGAAGTCTCTTGGAAGAGTCATTCTTGAAGAGGACAGGGTTGAGAAGATCCTAATAAGGGTCTTGCCTATTTCCTAGGAAAGCAAATTCACTGCTATCTAGGAATCCAAAAAATGTGGCAACCCTGAGATTGGATGAGCTGATTGGAAACCTCACTGCCTATGAACTGAGAAGGCAGACAATGAAGATGGATGGTCCAAAGAAGGAGAGGAGTCTAGCACTAAGAATCACTGAAGGAGAAGATCTGGAGGATGATGAGATGGCTATGATCACCAAAGAATTCAGAAAATTTCTCATGAGGAAGAAGGGCATCTCTAGAGGAGGAAACTACAACAAAGTAAAAGCTCCAGAAAGTCCAACCAATGAGGGATGCTATAAATGTGGTAAGACTGACCATCTCATCAAAAATTGTCCTCAGTGGGAAGTAGAATGAAAAAAGAAGAGATATTAAAGAAGGAACAGGAAGAAGGAACAGGTACAACACAAGAAAACCACAACAAAGGCTATGGTTGCTGCTTGGGGGGAAAGTTCAGATGAGGAATCAGAAGATGGGGAGACTGAAGATCAGGCGCTCATGGAAATTGGAGAATCTGATGAGGAAACACATGAAGAACCGGAGGTAAGTATCTCCCATCTTAAAAACAAAGTAAAGTTCCTATATAAGGAAAAATTCTCTGAGTTGCTACTTGATTTCATAGATGATTATGAGGAAACAACCAAAAAGAAGGATCAACTATCTAAAGATTGTGCAATGCTAAAAGCAAAATGTATGAACCTGGAAATCATAGTCAGTGAATCTGAAAAGAAAAACACTGACTTGTTGAACCAGGTTCATCCACTTGAAACTGAGATTCTAGAACTAAAATCTGAAAACTTAAAGCTAAAGTTAGGATCCAGTAAAAAGGTTGTTGATTATTCTCATATCATGTTAGAAGAAAACGTGGGAAAACTAAAAGATAATATGTATACCAAGGATGAACAGATAAAATCTCTTAATGAAGAACTTGGCAAAGTCAAACATGAATTAGATCGAACTTGTAAATGGAATAAATCCTCTGACGCCCTAATATGGCTTCAAAAGAATCATAGTAGCAACAGGAGAGGGATTGGATTTGGAAGTCAATTTCCCAAGTGGGATCCCAAAAGCAAGTATCTCACTCTCCTTGAGAATAAAATCTGCACCCATTGTGGTAAGACTGGGCACTACAAATATGAGTGTACTGCAAAAGAGCAGGCAAGTCAAAAAAATGAGAGGTTTGTAAAAAGGAAAAACTGGATACCAAATTGGGCCAGGAAAAATCTGATTCATCCATTCTCTCATAGAAAAGGACCCAAACTAGTTTGGGTTCTTAAGACTAACCCCTGATTCTTTTGTAGGTTCAAGTGAGAGGAGGCAGCCAAATTTGGTATTTGGATAGTGGCTGCTCAAAGCATATGACTGGGAACATGGAACAGTTCCTTTCACTTGAAAGTCTCAAAGGAGGAAATGGCTCCTTCGGAAACGGAAATAAAGGTGAAATTATTGGGGTTGGTAAGGTAGGTAAGGATGACACACGATTCATTGAACATGTGTATCTAATAGATGGCTTGAAATATAGCCTGATCAGTGTATCACAACTGTGTGACAGAGGTAAACTGGTTGCTTTTACTTCCACAAAATGTTTTGTGATTAACCTGCTTACTGAAAAGATTGTTTTACAGGGAAAAAGATTGAATAACATCTATGTCATAGACTTGTCCACACTGTCTGAAAATGAACTCACTTTCCTAAGTGAGTTGGACAGTGATCCCCTCCTGTGGCACAAACGACTTGGTCATACGAGTCTAACTCAGCTTAACAAACTAGTCTCTAAGGACTTAGTGGTAGGACTTCCTAACATTAAGTTCAAGGAGGACAAAGTTTGTGAGGCATGTGCCAGGGGGAAGCAGGTAAGGTCCTATTTCAAAAGTAAGAAAATAGTCAGTACCGCCAGGACGTTGGAACTGGTTCATATAGATCTATGTGGTCCTATTAGAACTCTGAGTAGAGGTGGTAAGGGATATGTGATGGGGCTAGTTGATGATTATTCAAGGTTCACTTGGACCTTATTCCTGGCATCTAAGGATGAAGCATTTGATATGTTCACCTCATTTGTCAAGAAAACTCAAAATCAATTAGGACAACAACTAACATCAATAAGATCTGACTATGGTACTGAATTTGAGAATGTTAAGTTTGCTGAGTTCTGTGATGAACATGGTTTTAATCATAACTTTTCTGCTCCTAGAACCCCAAATCAAAATGGGGTTGTTGAAAGGAAAAACAGAACTCTTGAAGACATGGCAAGAACCATGCTTCTATCTAGCAAACTACCTCACAGTTTCTGGGCTGAAGCAATAAACACTACTTGTTACATAATCAATAGATGCATGACCAGACCTCTGGTAGAGAAAAATCCCGATGAATTACTTAAAGGTAGAAAGCCCAACATATCCCACTTTAGGACTTTTGGTTGCAAGTGTTTTGTGTATAATAATGTCAAATATTCCCTAGGAAAATTTGACCCCAGAAGTGATGAGGGAGTATTCTCGGGATATTCATCACATAACAAAGCTTATAAAGTACATAATAAAAGAACTATGTGTGTAGAAGAAAGTGTACATGTTGTCTTTGATGAAACTAACACTCTTGCTGAGAGACAGGAACCAGAAGATGAGGAGCTTGGACTGGTGAGAAGCAGTGATCACATTGAAGCAAACATGGAAGGTGGAACAGGTGATGGACCAGAGTCGACTAGCCCAAGAAACATGACATGGGGAATTCAACATATGCAACCTATCACTGATCCTTCTCCACAACAACCAAACACCATGGAATTTTCTAGGAATGAAAAGTTGGTTCTCAAAACACACAGATATCAAAGTTCTCACCCTCTTGAGAACATCATAACAGATTTGGCATCTGGAATAAAAACAAGATCCTCTTTGAAAAATCTGTGTGCGTTTGATGCCTTTCTATCCTTGATTGAACCAAAGAACATTGGTGAATCCCTACAGGATGGTGACTTGGTAAATGCCATGCAAGAAGAGCTGAATCAATTTGAAAGAAGTCAAGGGTGGCAATTGGTACCCAGACCACTAAACAGATCAGTGATTGGTACAAAGTGGGTCTTCAGGAACAAGCTTGATGAGGATGGAACTGTTACGAGAAACAAGTCTAGATTGGTTGTTCAAGGATACAGTCAAGAAGAGGGAATTGACTATGATGAGACCTTTGCCCCACTGGCAAGACTGGAGACAATCAGACTTCTTATAGCATTTGCTGCACACATGGAATTCACTCTCCATCAGATGGATGTTAAGAGTGCCTTCCTCAATGTCTATCTGAAGGAAGATGTATTTGTCAGAGAGCTTACAGGTTTTGAAAGCAAGGAGTCATCTAACCACGTATACAAACTCGACAAGGCTCTATATGGTCTCAAACAAGCACCAAGAGCATAGTACAAATGATTATCAAAATTCCTGCTAGAACATGGGTACAAACGAGGCAACATTGACAGTACCTTGTTCTTAAGGGAAAAGCGTAAGGATCTTCTGGTTGTGCAAATATATGTGGATGATATTATATTTGGGGCGACTTCTGAAAAATTGAGCAAGGAATTTGCCATGCTAATGGGAAGTGAGTTTGAGATGAGTGTGCTGGGTGAGCTAAATTTTCTCTTAGGCTTGCAAATTAAGCAAAACCCAAATGGAACAATGATCCACCAACAAAAGTATGTGAAATAATTTCTTAATAAGTTTAAAATGGAAGACTCAAAGGAAATAGACACTCCCATAGCCACAGCTACAAAATTGGATGTGGATGAACCTGGTTCATCTGTTGAGCCGAAGCTATACAGAAGGATGATTAGGTCTCTATTATATCTCACTACCAGCAGACCTGATATTGTGTTCAGTGTGGGACTGTGTGCTAGGTTTCAGGCAAATCCAAAGGAGTCTCACCTCACTGTAGTGAATAGAATTTTGAGATATTTGAAAGGCACCACTGATTTGTGCCTTTGGTATCCTAAAGGTAGTAATTTCGACCTTGTAGGATATGCTGATGCTGATTATGCAGGATTCCTGGTTGACAGGAAAAGTACTTCAGGTATGGCTCACTTTTTGGGCTCATGCCTTGTGTCTTGGGCTACCAAGAAACAAAATTCAGTAGCCTTGTCTACTGCTGAGGCTGAATATGTGGCTGCAGCCTCCTGCTGTGCTCAGTTGTTATGGATCAAGCAACAACTCATGGACTTTGGTATAGATGTGGGATTCACTCCTATTTTTTGTGACAACACTAGTGCAATTAGTATGACGAAGAACCCAGTTCATCATAAGAGAACTAAGCACATAGATTTTAGGCACCATTTCCTGAGGGATAACAATGAAAAAGGAATGATCTCAATTGAATTTTGTTCTACTGATCAACAAATTGCAGATATCTTTACTAAAGCACTGAGTAGGGAGCATTTTTAAGAAACATGCTTGAATTAGGGGTGATTAAAATCACCTGATTGAAATTTTTTTTTTGAAAAAAAATGAAAATATTTGGCTAGAAACACTAACATAGATAATCAACCAGTCTAATCGTTGCTCAGCATCATGACTTTAGTGCCATACTCTCTTGCCATGTATTAATATGATTCTCTGGTTGCTAATGATGTTTCTTTATATTTTTAAATTGAGGCAAATTAAGGACTTCAACACGATGAACCTGGTTCATCTCTGCTGGTTCATCTGAATGACAAGGTACGTGCTCATCTCCATACAACTATTGAACTAATTACAGTCACACATGAGTAGGATATTATCTATATTTGGTTCATTTCAAATTCCTTGTACTAATCCCTAAATGAACCCGTTCCAAGAAGTCACATCAGTACTCAATTAGCTTAGAAGTAGGGAACTCTTGACCGTCAAATCAATATACTCCTACAACTATTAGACTTCAACTTGAATAACTTTTCTACCCATTGTATAATTAATAGCCATATCTTATATAAGGATCATAATTACTCTCCTCTTCATAAAGTAACCGTCAAACCTAGATCATTAGTCTTCAAACCCAAAAAACTGATCACTCTTTATTTTCTTCCTAAACTTCACTCATAATCATGTCTTCACCACCATCTGCTTCATATTCTTCATCACCAAATCGTGATTATGATGGAGGGAAAAATGAATCAGATTCAAATTCTCCATCGGTATACAATTCTCAATCTTCAAAAAAAACCACAACCCCTGAAAACCCTCCTATTCCTGAAAACCCCCCAGTTCCAAATCCCACATATAACCCTAACCCAACCCCTCTTGGTCATCGTTTACAGGGTTCTTGCCAGAAAATCAGTGGCTTCTGGGCCACGTGCAAAATTCTTGGAGGCCATTCTGCAGGCTGAAAAGGATAAGAGTTCTGAATCATCCAGTGAATCTTTTAAATCAGCCAACGAGGATGAAACACCTAGTTCATCAAATTCTGAACAAGGTAATCTAGAGGCAATTTCTGAGTCTGGTAATGCTGAGAACAGGTTTGTTCTGGTTAGGTTGGTAGTAGATGTTGAAGGCCCTAGTAGGCAAAGAAAAATGGAAAAAGAGAGTTGCAAAGGGAAAGGCTAAAGTGGGAGAGCCTATGGAGGCTGTTGTTGTTGAAGAGGATGCGATGGACCTGGTCCATCATGAGGAGCAGACTGCTCCTGTTGTGGTTGAGGCACCAAAATCAAAAAGGGTTAAGGCTTCTTCGAAGAAGTCAGCTACAGTGTCTGCCACACTCACAAAATCTGTTAAAAGGACGAGGTCCAAGGCAAGAAAATTGAAGGTCGTTGAAAAAGATGATGATAGAGAGTGGAGTGGAGAAGATTAGGGGAAAGTTGGTGAGGTGATACTGACAGAATCACCTTGTTTGGTAAAAGAACAATTCTGAAGGGAAAGTTGTTGAAGGATCTTGAGGAATCTGGGATGAGATACCTGCTGGACACACTGGATGTTCAGGGGTGGAAGAACATGGTTCTTCATATTGAAGGAAGGTTGGCTAGAGCTGAACTGGTGGAATTCATGGTTAATGCAGTGGTCAAAGACGGCAGGGTCACTGCAACAGTCAAAGGAACTCAAGTCTCCTTTGATGCTAAAGAACTTGGAGAGATTCTGCAAATTCCTGCTGAGGGCTACGAGGATTACACGAGGCAAAGATGGCCTAGTTTGGATGGGATGACCTCAGCAATCAATATTACCAGATTCTTCAGTGACAATGAAAGGGAAATTGAACCCAGGCTAGTCTACAAAAGTGAAATGAAGTCAGAACACAAGTTGCTCTTCGAGTTTGTCATCAAATTCTTGCTGCCAAGACAAGAAAGAAGACACATAGCCAACTATATTGATCTGACCTTGATGAAATGTTTGTTTAGGGGTAAGCAGCTAAATTGGCCAGCCTTCATCATCCAACTCTTGGACAGAGTTGTGAATGGAACAAAAGCACATGCGATTCCATATGGCATTATTCTGACTGCTGTACTTGCTCATTTTGATGTTCCTGTGAAAAAGGCTGAGATGGCTACTGCCAAGGACTATTTTGGGAAGGATACTTTGCCGACTTGCGATTATACTGTCAATGTTCCTGCAGATGAACCTGTTTCATCTGGGAAGCAACCTATCAACAGCAAAGTTCGAACTCTGGTGCAGAAAATCAAGATCAAGGATATGGAGATCCTTCGTTTGAAATCTCATCTGATTGAGGTTGAAGTTGAGCGAGATGCTCTCATGGCTGATTTAGCAAAAGAGAAAGAAAAGAACGAGGGTGTTCTTAATCAGATGCTTTATCTTCTACAAACCAAGACCACAACCTCTTCTACACCTTCCAATCCTTAGGCTGTCCAGAGCTTCCAAAACCCCTCTTTAGACCAGTTGTTCTGTTTCTTTTGTTTTTATTCTGTGTTGCTCATGGTTAGGGGTGTTTTTGTTTTTTTTTGTATGGTGTTTGATGTACGTTCCTAATCAATGAACTTTTGTTGTTTTGTTATTAACTTGTCTCAATTTATTAAATAGCTTACATTTACTGGCTACTTATGATGATTAATCATGTTTGCACTTGCAGTTGCCTCAATGGCCATGAGTAATTGTTAACAACACTGCGAGTTTATCATTTTGCAAACTTTTCGATGGTGCCAAAAGGGGGAAAGAAATAGTGCTTTTATATTTCAACTTTTATATTTCAGGTTATATTTATAACCTAATGAATCTGGTTTCTCTATGATAAATTCTTAAAAAACATACAAAGTGTTTGAGTTGTATACAGGGAGAAACGCAGAGTTTGTCATCATAAAAAAGGGGATAACTGTTGACCCAAGTCACTTCTAGTTTTGAAGATTGACAAATGTCTGACCAGTTGAACCAGGTCCATCAGAGCACACATACTTGACCTGACGAGTTGGCACACAAACCTTATATGCATAGGAGATAAATGCGATTGTGAAGTATCAATGAACAAGAAAAGTATCTTCTAATGCGAAAAAGGTTGCAAATTGATAAGAGAATAGAAGTGGAATTCAGCAAGGACAGAAACGAAGGAAGGAAGTTTGAGTTTGATAAGAACTTGTTCTCCCAGGTAGAGTCAGACCAGAACTCAACTGACTTTATAAATAATTGAAGTATTCTTGCTTGAATCAAGTATGCACAAGTGTAGAAGTGAATCAAAGCTGAAAGCAAAATTCTCAGATATTTTGCAAGAAGAATTATTGTGCGACACAAAGGCTACAGATGAGCTAGAAGAACCAGTTCCATCTATTTATCATTGAGTCTAGTTGGTTGTAGTAGGAGTTTTAATATTGTATCTTTTCAGCTTTCATACAAGCAATTGTAATAGGTACGCATTGTTCAAGTTAGAGTTAACTTGAAGCTTGTAGAAATTAGCTAGGGGCTAGTTACTACAAAGGGATTAGAGTTAGTCCTAGGATTACAAAAGAGTTTATTTTGTAAGTCCGTTTGGATCAGAGTTTTAGTGAAGAGTTTGAGCAAATCCTACTGAGGAGTAGGTCGTGGTTTTTTCACCTTTTGAGCCAGGTGTTTTCCACGTAAAAATCTCTGTGTTTACTTTACTGCTTTTATTATTCCGCAACACTAGTAGTTGGAACACCAAGAAGAACCAGGTTCTACTATTGAGACAGCACTCGAAAATTGGGTACCACACAAAGTAACCTATCTTCCTGTGTGGTATTGACGTCTAAAACATCAATAACCTTATCAGGAATACAATTATCCATGGAGGAATCAATTCTCTTTCTAAATGATTAAGAAAGGTACATTCTAGCCTTCGTAGGAAATAAATTATCAATTCAATAGCATTATCAGTCTAATATTATTTGCAGGATCACATGATATTTTTATTGACAAGGTCACAAGTACGACAAGTAAAGCATGCTAGTGGGTCCTAGACTACCCGGACATGGCATAATAGTAGCTACGCACGAACTCCCGTCACCTCGTGCGTACATAGCCCCCACAGATAGCAGCACATATTTAATTAGTTCACCTAGGGGGACAATTCCACCTCACAAAGTTAGAAAGGAGACTTGCCTCGCTCCGAAATTCCATAACTGGCTTCCAAGCCCTTCCGACGACTCCAATGGATGCAGAACGCCCCAAAACTATCCAAATAATGACAAACCAATGAAAATATACTCTAATATTTTCAACAATTCAATTTATATAATTTCCCAACTCCGCTCAGTGAATTGACCAAAATGCCCTCGGGCCTACGTGCCCGGATTCCGAAATTTCTCGAAGATATACCCTACCCATAGTCTTACTAACTCAAATATACAATTTACTCAAACATTCATGCTCAATTCGTGGCTAAAATCCAAATTACCAAATTTTCTAGGTATTCTTCAAAATTCCTAATTTTCCACAATTTTTCATGTTTTAATCCATGCATATACCTTGTATTTAACTTGAGATGAATGGGAATAACTTACCTTGTGATCCTTGAAGAAAACCCCTCCTTGAAGCTCCCCACAATTGCCCATGCCAAGTGAAATAATGAAGAAATGGCCAAGAAATCCCGTTTTAAAACATTCTGCCCAGGCCGGTATCCGCACCTGTGGTTCCGCACCTTCGCAGGTGCGGAAATTACATCGCACATGCGCTCCCATCCAAGCCACCAAAATTTCGCACCTGCGGCCAAAGCCTCGCAGGTGCGGTCACACCAGATGACATCAACCTCAGCATTCTTCAAACTCCAAACTTGATCCGTTAATCACCCAGAATCCACCCGAGGCCCCCGGGACCCCTCCAATTACACCAACCTGTTCCAAAACATAATGCGGACTTTCTCGAGGCCTCAAATCACATCAAACAATGCCGAAATCACGAATCACACTAAAATTCAAAGTTTATGAACTTGAAATTTCAAACTTCCACATCCGATGCTGAAACCTATCAAATCACGTCCGATTGATCCCAAATTTTGCACACAAGTCATATTTGACATTACAGACTTGCTCCAACTTCCAGAATCGCATTCCGATATCGATATCAAAATTTCCACTTCAGGTCGGATTTCTCAAAAACCTTCAAATTTCTATCTTTAGCCAAATAACTTCAAAATGACCTACGGACATCCGAATTCACTTCCAATCTCACTCCCAACTCTAGAATAACCATACAGAGCTATTCACAAGCTCAGAATCCCAAACAGACATCAATATCACTGAAATGCACTTCAAGTCAAACTTAGAATTTCTTCAAATATGCCTACTTCCACAATACACACCAAAACGCTCCCGGGTTATCCAAAACCTGATCTGGACATACGCCCAAGTCCAAAATCATCATACGAACCCGCAAGAACCTTCAAATCCTGATTCGGAGGTTGTTTACTCAAAATTCCAATCTTAGTCAATTTCTCCTACTTAAGGCTTCTGAAATGAGAATTTTCTTTTTAATTTGACTCTGAACTTCCCGAAATTCAACCCCGACCACGCCTACGAGTCATAATACCTGAAATGGAGCTGCTCATGACTTCAAACCGCTGAACGATGCGCGAGAGCTCAAAATGGCCAGTCGGGTAGTTACACCATCCAATCATGATTCCAACCATATTAATTTCATCAAATTCCGATACCAAATCGATGTTCAGATCCAATTATTCTCTTTAGAAAAGTTTTGGATAAAAATCCCCAATTCTCCAATCAAAACATGGATTAAAATTCAAAAGAATTACTCCTGTAACCATATTAAAATACAACAATTATACTTAGATACTTACCCCCATGAAAAGAGGAGAAGATTGCCGTGAAAATCACCTCAATCGGAGCTCTAGAACTCAAGATATGCTCAAAATACTGAAATGATGCGGTCTGATTTTGTTAAACTCAGGGATTTTCGCATTTGCGACCAAAATACTCACACCTGCGCATTTCCAGCTTTCAATTCCGCATTTGTGGATCATTTTGCGCACCTGCTGCTCCGCGGATGCGAACCCAACTTCGCATCTGCGAAACACCAGCACCGACTCTCTTCTCCGACACTAAAATGAGCATAACTTCCTCATACGATGTCCAAATTCGACGATTCTTTTTGATATAGCTCCGTAATTACGATACAGATATAATGATTCAATAAAAACAGAATTGGAGCTCATTTACTTAATGTGGTATCATTTATTCTTGAAGAAACGACGCCAAAATATCAAAATGAGCGCAACACAACCCAGACCTATCCGAAACTCACCCGAGCCCCTCGGGACCCCGTCCGAACATACCAATAAGTTCAATAACCTAATACAGACCCACTCGAGGACTCAAATCACATCAAACAACGACAAACTAAAAATCGCACCATGAATCGAACTTATGAACTTCCAAATCTTCCAACTTCTAAAACTCGTGCCGAAACTTATCAAATCAACCTGAAATGACGTCAAATTTTTCAGGCAAGTACCAATTGACTTAACGGAGCTGTTGCCACTCTCGAAGTAGTATTCCGACCCCGGTATCATCAAAGTCATTTATTGTTCAAAGTTCTCCATTTTCGAAACTTCAACTTTTCCAATTTTCGCCGAAATGCCTCAAATTATCCTACGTACCTCCAAATCTGAATCCGAACACACGGCTAAGTCCAAATTCACCATGCGAAGCTGCTGAAATCACCAAAAATTCATTCCAAAGCCGTTTACCCAAAAAGTCAAATTCTGGTCAAATTCTCAACTCTAAAGCTTCCAAAACTAGAATCCTTCTTCCAATTCGTCTCTGAATCATCTGGTAATTGAATCTAACCATGCACGTAGGTCGATATACATAATGTGAAGCTTCTCAAGGCCTTATGTCACATAACGTAGCTTAAATTCTCACAACATCCTATCGGGTCGTTACAGTATGAGTTCATTCACACTCTACAGTTGCATATGAGGAGTTCCATGATGTAATATACCTTGATACAACATACCTTGTGAATCGATACAATATGCCATTTGCTTCATTTGTTGGTGTCAATCAGCATAGGCACCATACTTTTGGGATGTGCTCTTATGTCTAGTGAGGAGATAACAAGTTACAAAATGATGCTCTCTACATGGCTTGGATCTCTAAACAATGTTCGTCCATTAGCTATCATGATTGACCAATGTGATAGTATTAAGGCTTCCATCAATGCATTGATGCCAAATACGGTACATAGATTTTGTATTTGGCACATATTCGCAAAGTTTCCTACGAAGTTAAGCGGAGTTCTTGATGGTAAGATCGCAAAGGAAAAATTTAAGGCTTTAGTCCTTGACAGAATTAACGTTGCTGAGTTTGAGAGAAGGTGGACTGATTATATTGCAAATTATAACATATATTGAAGGGATTGGTTTTATAATATTTATTTGGAGAAGGAAAAATGGGTTCCTGTATACCTAAATGACCACTTTTGGGCCGGGATGTTGTCCACACAGAGAAGTGAAGGAATGCATGTTTTCTTTGATAGATTTATCACCCGCCAAAGCACTTTGAAGCTATTTGTTCAACAATTATAAATTAGCCACAAGATCTAAGTTTGAGAAAGAATTGGAAGCTGAATATAGGTCAAGGTGCTTTGAACCAAAATGTTTGTCTGAATTCGCATGGGAGGAAAAACTTCAAGCATGTTATACTCGTGAAGTGTTCGAATTTTTCAATTACAGTTAAGGAAACTGTTCCATTGTGAAATCAACACCCCTGAAGATCATCAAGCTAACCCTAGAGTGGAGAAATACATTATAACAGATTCTTCGCTAAGGAGTTTTAACACTAGAGATCCATTTGTATTCACGGTTGAATATACACCTATTGGAGAATATCTAAGTTGCAGCTGCAAGTGGTTTGAAACAAAAGGTATTCTATGTTGTCATATACTTAAGGTGTTGTCTCATAAGAGGATTAAAAACGTTAACGAGAGATATTTGTTGAAAAGGCTGAGAAAAGATGTTGTTCGTCCGCACTTGAAATGTTTCTTTCTAGGAGGTTACCCACGTATGACTTCTGAATACATGAGGGAACTATAAAGCATTTTGAACGGGTTTGCGATACTGCATTGGACACTGAAGTGATGAGGAGATATATTAAGTATGATTTGAACAGATTGGAACATGACCTTTTGAATTGGGATGATGATATGATAGTTCCAAATTGGGATTTGGAAGATACACATGATGGTGTGGGTGAGGGGAGAAATATAAGAGATCCTAGATACGTAGCTTCTCGTGGACGTCCAAGGTTGAATAGATATAGAGGGAGAATTGATTCATACTTTAGAAGTTCACAAACGGGTGGTGGAAGTGGAGTTAGAGGCAATAGTATGGGTAGAGGTGGTGGTAGAGGTCGTGGTAGAGGTCGTGCTAGAGGAGGCGATAGAAGTGGTGGTAGAGGTAGTGGTAGAGTGGTGGAACTCCTCGGCTAACGGAAGGAATTGAGGTAAAGTATAACAAATTTGATTTATTATTTTATTTTATTTAGGTAAATAAATTGCTTATTAGTCTTATTTACTCTAATTACAGCAAGATGATGCAACAGTACCACCACAGAGCAGCTTGCCTGATCTAAACGATGAAGCAAACTGGGAAGTAGAAGACTTGACCGTTTAGTTTGAGATGATTTAAGTTTGAAACTTATTTAATTTGATTTGAGATAGATTTTTTTGAATTTATTGACTTTGTTTTGTAAAACGTGTGGTATTATAATTGTCATCGTTAAATATTTCATTTGTTACTTGCTTGAGGACTAGACTAACAAAATGCGATTAGTTGCAACTAGTTCATAAGTGAAAGACTTGACAACATTAAAATCAGTTCAAACTAAGAACTAAAATACTCACATTCAGCTACTAAACCCCTACCTTGAACCTTACCTTCAACATTCAACTTATTGGTGTTAATTGTATTTTTGGTAAATTTTTTTTGAGTTCAAAATTGTGCCTCTTTAAATACCAAACCAACACATTTAACTTCCCTATGTATCATTTACTCTTACTATACATTAACATACCAAACCATAGATTTCTTTTGAATTTATTGACTTTGTTTTGTAAAACGTGTGCTCTAATAATTGTCATAGTTAAATACTTCATTTATTACTTGCTTGAGGACTAGACTAACAAAAGTTGCAACTAGTTCATAAGTGATACTTGACAACATTAAAATTAGTTCAAACTAAGAACTAAAATACTCACATTAAGTTACTAAACCCCTACAACTTTACCTTCAACATTCAACTTATTGATGTTAGTTGCATTTTGGTATTTTTTTTTTTTGAGTTGAAAATCGTGCACTCCTCTTTTAATACCAAACCAACCCATTTAACTTCCCTATATACCATTTACTCTTACAATTTAATAACATACCAGCCCATTTAACTTTCCAGTGCATCATTTACTCTTCCGTTTCATTTTTTTTTTAAATGATAATTAAAAAAAAATTATAGTAAAGAGGACCAATATGAAGATTGAAATTTTATAACATAATACTTCAAGAGAAAAAAGCACAATAACCATAACTAAAGCAACATACATGAAAATAAAAGATAATAAAAGGATAAATCAACACAAACACATCCTAGTAGAAAGTAAAAAACGGACTAGTAAAAACAGGATATCCGTCTCCCTTCACTTGAACAGTTAAGATAGCACCTAGTGGTGAAACATCAACCAACGTAAATTTTACAACAAAACCTCGCCTGATAAAATTCTCCAACTCAAAAAGTCTCCATCCTACCTTGAACCTTCTTTGATCACCAACACTCATATTTACATAGCAATCTTTGCCACGATGGTGAAGAAACGCGTGTTCTAATGTTGGAGGAAGATGCTTGTAGATTTTTCTTGGAATATACTTTAAAAAAAGCATTACTATTTAGTTGCGGAAAATATGAAACTGAATAAAGATATATAATACTGATGTATATATGTTTTTTGGAGTTAAGGTATAAGAAACAAAAGTATTTTATATTAAGGAAATAAAGTTTAATGGACATAAAATTTACCAGATTGTTGTCGTCGATGCATGAATCAGTCATAACCACTTCAAATGTTGGAGGATTCTCTTCTTCATTATCACTACTAGTAGAAGAGTACGAGAGGGAATCACTGCTAGTAGAAGAGTAAGATAGGGTTCCTTTGGTAGAGGAAGAGGCATCCATGGTTTAGGGTTTGAGTATGTGAGTTATTTTATGTTTTGAGTATGTGATTATATATATATAGGGTCAACCCAGTCCAAAAATATATTTCAACCACCCTCCTATTAAAGTTTGAATGTTATTTTCCCTCTTAACTTTTTATTTCGTTCAATTTGACAGCTTTTTTTCCCTCCTCAAAAAAATTGTACAATATCTTGTCCCTGCATAAAAGTTCCCATATTTGAAACCTAAGCAGTAATTTTCCATACAAGTTCCAGACAATAATTTCCCATATTTCATAGATTTTCATCCTACATTTGAAACCTAAGAACTAATTTTGAATCCTTAATTAGCCTAACGGAACTCTTAGCCTAACTCGCTGAAATTATTTACATTATAGTTAGCCAAATAATCCAGTCGGTGGTGCGACTATATGTTGTATTAACTATTTCGGTTATCAAAATTGTATTGAATTGTATCAATTTCGATTACCAACATATATTGTATTGAATTGTATTAACTAAAAAAACTATTCACATACCTACCATTTAACTTCTCAATAAAGCATTTATACCTCTTATTTACTCTAGCTAACTCTTTCGAATTCCAGACTTTTTTTTTAAATTTCCCCATTATCTGGGAGTGTTGTATTAATCAAAAGATGGAAAAAAACTGGATAAAAAAACAAAAAACAAAAAACTGAATGAAGAATGAACATAACGTAAAAAATCAAATTGATATCATTCATAGTTCAAAACAAAAATAAAATTACACATACAACAACTGGATGAACTTACAAACTAAAACTAAAAAAACAACACAAATATAACTTAAAAACTAATTAATTCAACCGGATCTTCAGAAGTTCCTCGTCCTTTCACTTCCACTTTGAAGACAACAATCAATGGCACAACTTCAACCAACTGAAATTTCAAGACACAACCTCACTTGATATCATAATTCACCACAAAATTTTTCCAGCCATCTTTGAGCCTTCTTCGTTCACCAATGGTCAATTCTACAAACCACTCTCTGCCACCATATTGAAGAACCAAAGTGCTTGTTGTTTCAGGAAGATACTCGTACATTCGTTTTGGAATATGCTGGAAATAGAATAAAAAAACTCATTAGTAGTAAGAAACTCATTTAACCCTCCTCCCCCCCTCCCCCCCCAAAAGAAATCCACACTGCTGGAGGTTATTGGTTTAATTATTTAATTATTTATAAAAAAAATACCAGCTAGTCGCGACTAATGTATGACTCTTTCATAATCACTTCAAATATCGGATTATGCTCTTCGTCGATGTCATCAAAAGAGGAGTAAGAGAGGGGCCGCTTGGCAGAACTGTTGGGGGAGGATTCCATATTTGGTTTTCTAGGGTTTGAGTAAGATTATGTGTTTATGTATTTAGGGTTGTTTGGGTAAGTATGTATATATATACGACCAACAATTTAAAATGGATACCATAAAGTTTAGTAAAATGCAGATTTGGAACCTAATTAAAATGATTATTTTGCATATTTAGTCCCCTTGTAATGTTAAGTTTGACTTTAATTGATAGATTTGGGACCTAGATAGCAATTTAATTATGAAATATTTAAATTGACCATTGACTAAGGTTATAGTAATATTGACCGTTTAAATTATCATCATATGACCTAGCTAATTATATCGTTGTGATTCATAGTTATATTATAGCCGTTTATATAATTTCATTCATTAAGGCCGTAAGTTTAGGCCAATGAAAACCATATAAGTCCACTGACTAAGGTTGTAGTAGTCATATTACCTATACATCGTTGCGATTCATAGTTATATTATAGTCCTTTATATAATTTCATACATTAAGGGAATACGTATCGTCCAATGGCAACCATATAAGTCCACCGACTAAGGTTGTCGTAGTCAAATGACCTATGATAATTACATCGTTGCGATTCATAGTTATATTATAGCCATTTATATAATTTCATACATTAAGGTCATACGTATCGACCAATGCAATCATATAAGTTCACCGACTAAGGTTGTAGTAGTCATATGACCTATGCTAATTACATCGTTGTGATTCATAGTTGTATTATAGCCGTTTATATAATTTCATACATTAAGGTCATATGTATCGGCGGAAACCATAAAAGTCCACCAACTAAGGTTATAGTAGTAATATGACCTATGCTAATTACATCATTGTGATTCACAGTTATATTATAGTCGTCTATATAATTTCATTCATTAAAGTCATATGTATCGGCCTATAGCAACCATATAAGTCCATTTACTAATATGATTGTAGTCATATAACCTATGCTAATTATATCGTTGTGATTCATAGTTATATTATAGCATTTTATATAATTTCATTCATTAAGGCCATACGTATCGGCCAATGGAAACCATATAAGTCCACCGACTAAGGTTGTAGTAGTCATATGACCTATGCTAATTACAGTCGTCTATATTATAGCCGTCTATATAATTTCATTCATTAAGGTCATACATATCGGCCTATAGCAACCATATAAGTCATTCACTAATATGATTGTAGTGATCATATAACATATGCTAATTATATCGTTGTGATTCATAGTAATTGACCGTGTATATAATAGTCGTTTATATAATTTAATTCATTAAGGTCATACGTATCGGCGTGTAGCAACCATATAAGTCCATTCACTAATATGGTTGTAGTCATATAACCTATACTAATTATATCATTGTGATTCATAGTAATATCAACCGCTTGTATAATAGCCGTCGATATAAATTCATTCATTAACGTCATATGTAGGACCTTATTTATATAATAGTAAATATATAATTATATATATTTTTTGGTTAATCTTAATTATAATAAAAGGAATCATGATTAAATTTTAGGACTAATATATTCTAGCTTCTTTAGTAGGAGGGAAAACAAGATGATATTTTTGGACTAAAATGTTAAATACAATTTTCGGAGGGAAACAAAGGGAAAAGTAAAAATATGATTGGAGGGAAATTGAAAGTTTTTACTCTTTATATATCTCTTAAACACAAGAAAAACATCTCCAACTTTCTAAACAAAATAGATACTCTAAACATGAATGCTAACAGATGGATTGAAGAAGAATTCTATCCATGATTTCTGATGAAAGTGCCTAGATCGTACATTAAGCGTGATATCTGGTAAATTTATTTTTGTTAAATTTTCATGATTTGTTAACTGTTGATTATCCCAACTAGCAATGAAACCTAAGCCCTATCTTTACATTATACTCTTGCAGTTTCTTCCAAAGAGTATATGTGGCTATTTTCCTCCTATTTCGGTTAAAACAATGCTTCGATGTAATGGGAAGGAGTAGGCTGTGACTCTCACAAGTGGTGTTCGGAGAAGACTCGTCAATGGGTGATAACAATTTGTTGTCGATAATAATCTGAAGAAAGGGAATGTTCTTCTCTTTGAACTAGTTCAGGCTATATTAGGGGCTGTGATCTTCTCTGTTGAAGAGCTAGGATTAATTAATGCTTAGCTTGATAATTTCTTCTCTTTAGTTATATGTAATGACTTCAAATGGATCAAAGTCTGTGAAGTCAGGTCCGTCTATAATCAAAGTCAAGCTCCGGTTCGACAACCAGATCACCAGCCTCAGAACCTGTACAATTAAGTACAGAAGCATAGAATGAGTACATAAATATATATGTACCCAGTGAATATCCCGCCTAACCTCGAAGAGGTAGTGACGAGAGGTCGACATGACACTCACTAAGTTCCAACAATAAAATTTAACAGAATATGATAGAAACAGTAGGCATGTAAGGGCAGTGAAGCAACAAATATATATAAGTCACTGGAATCCAAGGAATTAATGAGAATGAATAAAGCAAGTACTACTTCACCTTCCCACAAATATCTGTCAAATCAATGTCCATGAATTTAGTAACAAATAAATCATGCACATACAGGGTAAGGACAACCGGCCGGAGTCATAAGATAGTCATGTCCGTGCACTGCCGAGGGTCGAACGGCCCGAAACATAAGTGCACCTTTCCATAAAGTACTCACATTTATGCACTGCCGAGGATCGAACGGCGTGTACCAAAAGTGCATCTTTTCCATAAAGTAATCCTTTCTATGCACTACCGAGGATCGAACGGCCCAAACCAAAAGTGCATTTCTCAATCTGTCGTGGCGTACGGCCCGTCCCATAAGAGTGGGGGAAATCACACTCTCGCGGAATGTAAATTGCGAAGCGGTCACATGCAC
>ML332105.1:0-12577 GCA_005239505.1 Nicotiana paniculata
AGGGGGGGATTACTGTGCGAACACATAGTGTTAGCGTGGTCCTGGGGGCTAGATAGAAATTACCCTGTGCGAACGCGGAGCTTGGACCGCGAACGCACTGGTTTATTTCGCCCAGTCATTTTTTTATATCCAAAAACAGAACCATTACGGGATTTACCCCATTTTTCTCAAACTTCATCTTCCCCAACCCTCTTAGGCGATTTTGGAGCATCTCTTACACCATAGCTTCATAGTTAAGTAATTCTAACTTCATTTTCTTCCATTTTCATCAACCATTATTAGATTCTACGTCTAAAAACATGAAATCAAAGGTAGAAATTGGGATTTTTGGGTAGAGTTAGGGCTTTTTGAATATTTGGGAATTTGACCTTGTTTTGGGGTCCGATTTCAAAACAAGTTATATATTCAGGCTCGTGGGTGAATGGGTGATCGGTATTTGGACCGAACCTCGTGTTTCGACCAAGCAGGCCCGGGGTCGATTTTTGCAAATTTTGGAAAAATGTTGGGAAATCTATAATTAGGTATTTAAATTGAATTGTTTAGGATTTATTAATGTTATTGAGTCGATTATGTATAGATACGATTGATTTTGGAGTCGAGTTCTAAAAGAAAAGTGGTGCTAGAGGCTTGATTAGGATTCTTGGAGTCGAGGTAAGTATCTTGCCTAACCTTGTGTGGAGGAACTACCCTTAGGATTGAGTCTTCTTTGTTGATTGTAGTCCGTGTATACGAGGTGATGAGTATGTACTCGGACTTATTTGCTAATAGATTGGCTTTTTAGGATTCGTATGTTCTTATGTTACCTGTGTATGAGTTGTAATTGTTACGTTTGAATCCTTGGTTGTTAATTTCATCCTTTCCTACTTAAATTAGAATTACTTGCTTTTGGATTCCTTCATTCTCTATTTGATCTTAATTAACTTAATTGAATATTTACCGCCCTTATCTTCATGCTATATTTGCTTCCTAAAACTGCCAAATTGACCATGTTAGTTCTATCTAGTTGTATAGTTGTGTAGCTATAGTTAGAACATCCGTTCATTGGTTTCAAGCATGCCCGTGAGTCTTATATTGTGATTTATATAATTTTTCCCTTGTGTGGTACTTGAGTTTAGTTGGTAAATATTTATGGGGTTGATGTTTCCTTGATGTTGCCTATTATTGGGCCCTTGCTTAAGCTGAGTTTTATTCTGTAAAGTTAACTGTTTAGGCGAGATTGGTTATAGCTGTTTTCCCTTGCCAGGATGATGTTCTTTCATTGTTGACTCCCTTACCGGGATGGTGTGGTTCTTATTACTGTTTGTGTTGTTAATGATATTGTTTGTATTGTTGATTTTCTTGTCGGGATGTTGTGATTTATGATTCTTGCTGTTGATTTGTTTTTACAATTTGATGTTTATGTCATGTTAGTACGAGGGGACATGTCGTGCCATGTTTATGTTATATTAGCACGAGGGGACATGACGTGCCATGTTTATGTTATGTTATCACGAGGGGACATGCCGTACCATGGTTATGTTATGTTAGCACGAGGGGACATGTCGTGCCATGTTTATGTTATGTTAGCACGAAGGGACATGTTGTGCCATGTTTATGTTATGTTAGCATGAGGGGACATTCCGTACCATGTTTATGTTATGTTAGCACGAGGACATTCTGTGCCATGTTATGTTATGTTAGCACGAGAGGACATTTCGTGCCATGTTTATGTTATTTTAGCATGAGGGAACTTTCCGTGCCATGTTATGTTATGTTAGCACAGGGGGACATTCCGTGCCATGTTTATGTTATTTTAGCACGAGGGGACATTCCGTGCCGTGTTTATGTTATTTTAGCACGAGGAGACATTCCGTGCCACGTTTATGTTATTTTAGCACGAGGGGACATGCCGTGCCGTTTCCATTTATTTATTGTGAGGGTGAGAGTAAAAGCACGAAGGGTGATGTCGTGCACTTGTCTTTGCATTATTATTTCCGTGGTTCCTGTTTGATATTTACTGCACTTGGTTAAGAGTTAATATTCTGATGTTTTAAAATTGGATATTCATAGTGATCTCTCACTGCATTTATGAACAAGACTTGGTGTTCCTCCTTTACTGTTCGGCAAGTTTTGAGTTACGGACCGGGTTTCGATATATTTATCTTAAGGAAATTATGATTACGAGATTTTACTGAAAAGTACTACTGAAAAGGTAATGGTTTCGAAATGATTATATTTGAATGACTTTTACATCGAAGGTATATTTGAAGAGCATTTGTCTTGCATAAAATGATATTTGGAGTCACTTATTTGAGAAGACATCGTAGGAAATTTCGTATTTTGGAAGAAACTATGTTTTTGGTATTTCACTCTATTAAATATACTTATATCTACTTTTAGAGAAAGTATGTTTCAAAGGAAACTCTTCCATACTAAAATGATGTTTATTTGCAAAAGTTTTCATATGAGCTGTTGTTTAAAGATTTCCACCAGGTTATGGATTTTAATGGTTAAGGCCCGATGTGAACAAACCGACGTAGAGTTGAGTTATTGGTGTTCTTTATTGTATTGTGTTTCCTTTCAGTTTGGCTTGTTCTGCTGTATATCTTTCTGTGTATTTTGTGTTGTTTCGTGATTGATCTCTGTAATTTCCTTCCGCTTTATATTCTCATTGTTGTGACTTATTCCTTGAAGTCTTGAATAGATGTAACGTCCGGTCATTTCTATATTTATGTTATTTATTCTGTAGACCAGTGGTGTCTTGACTAGCCCTCGTCACTACTCCACCGAGGTTAGTCTTGATACTTACTGAGCACCGTTGTGGTGTGCTCATACTACACTTTTGTAAATTTTTATGTGCAGATCCAGGTATATATTGTAGTAGCTGTGTGGATGATTGCCGAGGAGACTCAAGGTAACCTGTTGTTGTGTTCGCAGGCGTCAGAGTCACCTTCTTTGTATTTATTAGTCATACACTGTTGTATCTATTTCCAAACAGCTGTACTTAGAAGTTGTAGAAGATTCGTAGAGTTTATGACTTGTACTACTAGTTTTGGGAAAGTTTGTACATTCTGTTGAGATTCTATATCAAGACTGTTAGTTTTTCTTTTATTATTGTTGTTATTCAGTAACTGTTTGGCTTACCTAGTCCCTAAGACTAGGTGCCATCACGATACCCAACGGAGGGAAATTGGGTCGTGACAAGTTGATATTAGAGCTCTAGGTTCATAGGTGCTACGAGTCATTAGCGAGTTTAGTAGAGTCTTGCGGATCGGTACGGAGACGTCTGTACTTATCTTCGAGAGGCTATGAAACTATTAGGACAATTTCACTTACTTCATTCCTATCGTGCGAGTTTATTGATCTTGAGGTTTGAAATTATTGTTCCATTCTCTCACCGATGGTGAGGATACGAGTGGCGGTTCCTAATGGTGTTACCCTGAAGAAAATGTTGCAAGAGTTAGAGACAGAGGCCAACGAGGAGCATGTGCCACAGTTAAGATGCCTGCCAGAGCAGCCGTTGTGGAGTCACCAGTAGTTTTAGTTGGGGGACAGGTATTGGGGGTGCCTGTTGCTACCCCGGACTTCAACAGACCTGAGCGCAGTTTTGAGTATAACTGCTACATTGACTCAGGCAGGGTTGATTCTAGTGCACCAGTTGCTTCACATATCAGGGGAGGAGTTTAGACTCCCACCATCTACACTCTAGAGCAGTGAGATCACATTGGTCAGGTACCCATTGTCATGACAACACGACATCTAGTTTCAGTTCAGCCATGGTCAGGGTAGCAACATCGGAGGAAGAATACCTTGGAATTGAGGGGTACTGGGAGTACCACCCTTCTATCTTTCAGTGGATTGGCGGCAGATAATGTCCAGGGTTTCCTAGAGGAGTGTCACTATATTCTTCGTACTTCGGGTATTGTGGAGACGAGCGAGATTGCTTTTGTCACGTCTCAGGTCTAGAGTAATGGGTTGATCAGTAGTGACGGCATATGATTTGGGGTCACCTGGATGAGATAGCTTCACTAGCATGGATTCAGTTTTCGGAGATGCTTTGAGGGAGGTTGCACCTTATCTCCTTTTAGATGTATGGCACGCGGAGTTTGAGCAGTTGCGTCAGGGCGCTGTGTCACTATTGGAGCATGCCGTTAGATTCAGTGAGTGGGCCAGACATGCACTTTGCTTGGTTGCTTCAGTTAGGAGATGAGTTCGTAGAGTCATTTGGGAGATTCAGGCATGATATTCGCTTTAGTAGGACTCGAGAGTTAGAGTAGGATGCCTCGTTTCACCAGGTAGTAGGGATCGCTCGCCGATTAGAGCGCATGTTGGACCGGGAGCGAAAGGACAGACGAGATCAGAGAGTGAATTCAGGGAGGCAATGGGGCCTCGTAGATTGGAGGAATGTACTGGTCCGTATTATAGAGGCAAGGTACAACACGGTAGAAGTTTTGTGGGTCAACCAGTTCAGTCTGCATTACCAGTTTCGCACAGGGATTGTCAGGTACTCATGGATCTCAGAGGATTCGTATTGTGTGTTTTTTCCATAGCCATGTCGACAGCGAGATTGTTTTCAGTGTGGAGACGTTAGCCACAGGGTGAGAGATTGTCCCAGGATTCAGGTAGGGTGTGGTAGCAGGGTATTCAGGTGAGTAGAGGGCGCCTAAGAGGGGGAGACACGACCCATTATTATGTTTCATATAGTAAAATAGAGGCCTTTGTGCTAGATATCATCACCTGTTTTGATGTGTTATAGAGGATCACCAATTGAATTTTATTATAGCTCTGGTGGTCGGGACGAGTTCCCCTATTTGTTATTTCATTTATGAGTGAGTTTCATGTTTTGCACTCCATTTTGTGTTTACTCCTGTTGGGAGATTCTGAGTAGTAGCCCGTGTCTTTCGTTGTTTTATTCATCCTTGATAGTAGTGAAACTGGCAGTGAGTCCTTGTTGTTCTTCGTGGTAAGATTTATATGATTTTCCTAAATATTTTGCTTACGAGTTATGATTTGATACTCCATCGAGATGTGAGTTCAGTTAGCGTTATGATTTTATCAGCTGAGATGAACTAGTGGAGGAATTTCAATTGGTGTGATATATTTTCGATATGTGATTCAGAGTTGAGGACGAGATCCTCATGATATTTGTGATTCGATATATTTGGACCAGGCTGGGTACCGTAGTGGAAATTTTATCAGGATGGTATCCTTGTGATTTGTTCATATGCTTTGCTTCTTCCTTGTTATATTGATTTTGGTAAGTCGGTATTGATAGAGAGTTGTGCCTATGGGGTTGTTTGATAGTTCCTTTATATGTTTCCATTTTCATATTCAGTCATTTCGTTATGTGTTTTCTTTAGTTTAGTTTGCGGGATGTGTGCCCGGNACTAATGGCGGATATGGATTTAGAATCGGGTCTTTTGTAAATGAGTAGAGGGTGAGAAGTAGAGGTAGGAGGCTTATCAGTGGTGATGTGAAGGCTATATTGCAGTTGTGATTGTTTCGTCAGGGTTTTGTGGATTGGATGAGTTCAAGGTGAATCTTGGCACGTTCGAGGACGAATGTTTGTTTGAGAGGGGGAGGATGTGATGACCCAAAAGGTCATCCCGTATATTTCTAGCTAATTCTAT
This sequence comes from Nicotiana paniculata, assembly GCA_005239505.1. Taxonomy (NCBI): domain Eukaryota; kingdom Viridiplantae; phylum Streptophyta; class Magnoliopsida; order Solanales; family Solanaceae; genus Nicotiana; species Nicotiana paniculata. The sequence continues at coordinate 5,610 of ML332105.1, forward strand.
GTTCCGAGGCCGTGAAAACCTCCTTCTATATCACCTCAACTTACGTGCGCAGCCCAGGCATGTAGCCGAAAAGCCTTTATGTGAAAAACTAATAAAAATGATAATTTTGTGTTAGAAATTTGAATAAAGTTGACTTCGGTCAATGTTTTTGGTAAACGGACTCGGACCATGATTTGACGGTCCCGGAGGGTCCGTAGGAAAATATGAGACTTGGGCGTATGCCCGGAATCAAATTCCGAGGTCCCAAGTCCGAGAAATGAATTTTTAAAGAAAATTACTTTATGAAAAATATAAAGGTTTTTGAAAATGAAATTTGAGGTGAAACCTGTGGTATCGGGCCCGTATCTTGGTTCCGGAGCCCGAAACAGGTTCAATATGTTTTATATGTGTTATCTGTGAAATTTTGAAATAAACGGACTTCGTTTGGCGTGATTCGGATCATAAATAGAAAATTTAGAAGTTTAAAGGAATTTCATTGATTTTGAGGTTTAAGTTGATGGTTATGATGTTATTTCGGTGTTTTGATTACATGAATAAGTCCATAGGATGTTTTTGAGGTTGTGTGTATATTTGGTTTTGAGCCCCATGGGCTCGGCTGGGTTTCGGGTAAGCGTCGAAGTGCAAATGCCTTAGAAAATCTGTTGTGGGTGATGTTTTCTGGTGTTCAGGTAAATGCCCTATGCGAACGCACTCAAGGGAGTGCGAACGCACAATGTAAAGTGGGATCTGGGGGTCAGGGTCAATTTGTTCAGTGCGAACGCACCAAGCAGGATGCGATCGTGGAGGGTCCTTGGGTAGGAGAGGGGGGTTATTGTGCGAACGCACAGTGTTAGCTTGGGCCTGGGGGATGGATAGAAATTACCCTGTGTGAACGCAGAGCTTGGACCGCGAACGCACTGTTTTATTTCGCCCTGTTATTTATTTATACCAAAAAACAGAACCATTACCGGATTTACCCCATTTTTCTCAAATTTCATCTTCCTCAACCCTCTTAGGCGATTTTGGAGCATCTCTTCCACCATAGCTTCATAGATAAGTAATACTAACTTCATTTTCTTCCATTTTCATCAACCATTATTAGATTCTAGGCCTAAAAACATGAAATCAAAGGTAGAAATTAGGATTTTTGGGTAGAGTTAGGGCTTTTTGAATATTTGGGAATTTGACCTTATTTTGGGGTCCGATTTCAAAATAAATTATATATTCGGGCTCGTGGGTGAATGGGTGATCGGGTTTTGGTCCGAACCTCGTGTTTCGACCAAGCAGGCCCGGGGTCAATTTTTGCAAATTTTGGAAAAATATTGGGAAATCTATAATTAGGCATTTAAATTGAATTGTTTAGCATTTATTGATGTTATTGAGTCAATTATGTCTAGATACGATTGATTTTGGAGTCGAGTTCTAAAGGAAAAGCGGTGCTAGAGGCTTGATTTGGATTCTTGGAGTCAAGGTAAGTATCTTGCCTAACCTTGTGTGGGGGAACTACTCCTTAGGATTGAGTCTTCTTTGTTGATTGTAGTCCGTGTATACGAGGTGATGAGTGCATACTCGGACTTATTTGCTAATAGATTGGCCTTTTAGGATTCGTATGTTCTTATGTTACCTGTGTATGAGTTGTAATTGTTACGTTTGAATCCTTGGTTGTTAATTTCATCCTTTCGTGCTTAAATTAGAATTACTTGCTTTTGGATTCCTTCGTTGGCTATTTGATCTTAATTGACTTAACTTAATATTTTACCGCCCTTATCTCCATGCTATATTTGCTTCCTAAAACTGCCAAATTGACCATGTTAGTGTTATCTAGCTGTATAGTTGTGTAGCTGTAATTAGAACATCCGTTCGTTGGTATCAAGCATGCCCGTGAGTCTTACATTGTGATTTATATTATTTTTCCCTTGGGTGGTACTTGAGTTTAGTTGACAAATATTTATAGGGTTGATGGTTCCTTGATGTTGCCTATTATTGGGCCCTTGCTTAAGCTGAGTTTTATTCCATAAAGTTAACTGTTTAGGCGAGATTGGTTATAGTTGTTTTCCCTTGCCGGGATGATGTTATTTCATTGTTGACTCCCTTGACGGGATGGTATTGTTCTTATTACTGTTTGTGTTGTTAATGATATTGTTTGTATTGTTGATTTCCTTGTCGGGATGTTGTGATTTATGATTCTTGCTACTGATTTGTTTTGCCAATTTGATGTTTATGTCATGTTAGCACGAGGAGACATGCCGTGTCATGTTTATGTTATGTTAGCACAAGGGGACACCGTGCCATGTTTATGTTATGTTAGCACGAGGGGACATGCCGTACCATGGTTATGTTATGTTAGCACGAGGGGACATGTTGTCACGCCCCGAAATCCCACTGTCGGGCCGTGATGGCGTATAACGTTGAACTCGCTAGACAAGACATCGTGTATAGCTAACTAGCATAATAATCTCAATTCCACAAAATAAGCTAAAACAATTTGAAATAAATCAGCGGAATAAATACGGTCTCAAGTTAAATAAGGACATCAAAACATAACAACGCATAAATTTTCACAAAACCTGGAGTCACAAACTCACGAACTGTCTATAAGAGTGCTAAATAAAAATTTGAAGGAAATACATGTCTGCCTCTGAAGCTGGAGGAAAAATAAGACAGAATCGAAGACAAAGGGGATGGAAGAGACGCCAAGGCCCACGAACGCCAGCGGGTATACCTTGAAGCCTCTATGATAAGCTGGAAGACACTCCCACTAATGATGTCCTCCGGGTCCGGCTGCGTAATCTGCACAACATAAAAGAAGTGCAGGTGTAGCATCAGTACAACCGACCCCATGTACTGAGTAAGTGCCCAGCTTAACCTCGGCGAAATAGTGACGAGGCTAGAACCAGACTACCAAATAAACCTGTGCAGTTCAAATAAATATAGCAGAATCTAAACTAGAATACAATTTCGGGGAGAACATGTTGGGGTGAGAGGTAGAAAATACTGAAATGACATAAATGAAAACAACAGTCTGAAATATCTGAAAATAATAACGGGAAATGACAACACAGATTAAACAGTGAAGGATGCGGCACGGCATGTCCCCTCTTTCATAATAACAATATAAAACACGGCACGGAATGTCCCCTCGTGCATAAATAATATAAAAATGGCACGGAATGTCCCCTCGTGCATAAATAATATAAACATGGCACGGAATGTCCCCTCGTGCATAAATAATATAAACATGGCACGGAATGTCCCCTCGTGCATAAATAATATAAACATGGCACGGAATGTCCCCTCGTGCATAAATAATATAAACATGGCACGGAATGTCCCCTCATGCATAAATAATATAAAATATGGCACGACATCACCCTTCGTGCTTTAACACTCTTCCTTACCCAACTAGCAATAACAAACAAGGGCAAGGAAATACACAGAGTGAAAATAGAAATCCCGGCAAGGGAACATCAGTTAAACAATTAAATCCCAGCAAGGGAACATCAATTAAATAATCAAATCCCGGCAAGGGAACATCAATTATACAATCAAATCCCGGCAAGGGAACTATACAATGATGACCCGGCACGGGTATATTTCAATAACTCTTTCTCTTTCTTTCACTTTCATTTCCATGATTTATTCTGTTACTTGAGTCAATGCCCCAAAGGATGTAATTATCTCATATATCTTCATTATTCATTTTCACAATTTGAGGCAATGCTTCAAAGATGTTTAAATATTACAATTTCCTTCATATGCCCATTTACATCATATAGAGATCATTAATTTAGCATAGAAATTTACAACAAAATCGGAATATTCACAATATAGGGACTCACGGTCATGCTAGACACCAATGTATAGATACTCGTCACCATGCCTATACATCTTATTTGACAATTATCAAATAACAAATAATACTCAACTCCTATTCCCTCAATCTAAGGTTAGGCCAAACACTTACCTCGGGTCCGAAGTATAGCAATCAACCCTCTAACACCGCTTTTCCTTTAGAATTTGACTCCGGAATGGTATTATCTAGGCATAATCAACTCAAATATATCAATAAGGATTCCAATATTCAATTACATGGCCTAATTATCCATTTCCTAGCATACTTTCAAATTTATCAAATTTCGACCCCGGGCCCGCTCTCTCGGATTCTCGAAACTTTCGAAGGAAACACTCACCCAAGGCCTAAGGATCATAAATATACGATTTTCACTTGATTTCATGGCCAAATATACAGAAAATTCTAAGGTGATTACAAGTTCTAGGTTACTACCCAATTTCTTCAATTTTTGCACTAATTTGTGTAGTTAATTAGGCTAAGATACATGCATGAAACAAATTTATGGGTGAAAATTACTTACCTTGCAAGACCAGGCCTAAAGCTCTTTAAAATGGAGGAAATTACCTAAGGAAGGAGATGAAAAATGAGAGAAATGGGCTTAAAACCTGTATTTAATCTCACCGCCTGAACAGTGATCGCACCTTCGATGGATTCGACCGCACCTACGGTCTCACACTTGCGAGGAGAACCTTGCATCTGCGGAACTAGGCTGGGAGTCTGGGATCGCACCTGCGAAAGGGGAGACCGCACCTGCGATCTCGCTCATGTGAGAAATGCGACGCACCTGCGATGGCTGGCCAGGCCACTGGTGATCGCACCTGCGATGCTGGGCAACCGCACCTGCGGTCACACTAGAGCAGGTGCACCAGCATTTGAGCTTGCTGGTTTGTAGCCCCACTAGGTGCCCGGAAGGCACCTGGGCCAGGGTATTTTGTAAGATAGACTTGAGATCTGGCTACCATAAGTTGAGGATTAGGGCATCTGATGTCCCTAAGACAGCTTTCCGCACTCGGTACGGGCATTACGAGTTCTTAGTCATGTCGTTCGGGTTGACGAATGCCCCAGCAGCTTTTATGGATTTGATGAACCAAGTGTTCAGGCCTTGTTTAGACTCGTTCGTGATAGTTTTCATTGACGATATATTGATATACTCCCGCATTCAGGAGGAGCACGAGCAACATCTCAGAGTGGTTCTTCAGACTCTGAAGGATAGTCAGCTTTATGCAAAGTTTTCAAAGTGTGAGTTCTGGTTGAGTTCAGTTGCATTCTTGGGTCATGTCGCGTCAGCAGAGGGTATTCAGGTTGACTCGAAGAAGATTGAGGCAGTCAAGAACTGGCCTAGACCAGCATCAACTACAGAAATTCGGAGTTTCTTGGGATTAGCAGGCTATTATCGTCGGTTCGTGGAGGGGTTCTCATCTATTGCAGCCCCAATAAATACGTTGACCTAGAAGGGTGCCCAGTTCAGATGGTCGTATGAGTGTGAGGCGAGCTTTCAGAGGCTCAAGACAGCTCTGACTACGGCACCGGTATTGGTTTTTCCAAAGGTTGAGGGCCTTATACAGTTTATTGCATTGTTTCCCGTATTGGGCTTGGCGCAGTGTTGATGTAGGATGGCAAGGTCATTGCTTTACTTCGAGGCAGTTGAAAATTCATGAGAAGAACTACTCAGTGCATGATTTTGAGTTGGCAGCCATTGTCCACGCATTGAAGATTTTGAGGCACTACCTGTATAGCGTGGCGTGTGAGGTGTTCACTGATCATAAGAGTCTTCAGTATTTGTTCAAACAGAAGGAGTTGAATTTCAGGCAGAGAATATGGTTGGAGTTGTTGAAGGGTTACGGAATTACCATCTTATATCACCCGGGGAAGGCCAATGTGGTGGCCGATGCTTTGAGTAGGAAGTCAGCTAGTATGGGCAGTCTTGCTTTTATTCCGGTCAGTCAGAGGCCGCTTGCTTTGGATGTTCAGGCTTTGGCCAATCGATTTGTGAGGTTGGATATTTCTGAGCCTAGTCGAGTGTTGGCTTGTACGGTCGCTCGTTCTTCATTATTGGAGCGTATCCATGATCGGCAGTTTGATGATCCACATTTGTGTGTCCTTAGGGACACGGTGCAGCACGGAGGTGCCAAGCAGGTGACCTTAGATGATGATGGTGTTTTTCGATTACAGGGGCGAGTTTGTGTGCCCAATGTTGATGGGATTCGAGAGTTGATTTTAGAGGAGGCCCATAGTCCCCAGTACTCTATTCATCCGGGCGTCGCGAAGATGTATCGGGATTTGCGGCAACATTATTGGTGGCGTAGAATGAAGAAGGATATTGTGGCATATGTGGTGCGGTGTTTGAATTTTCAACAGGTTAAGTATAAGCATCAGAGGCCTGGTGGCCTATTTCAGAGGATTGAGCTTCACGAGTGGAAGTGGGAGAGGATCACTATGGACTTCGTTACCGGACTTCCGTTGACCCGGAAGAAGTTTGATGCAGTGTGGGTTATTATTGATAGGCTGACCAAGTCAGCGCATTTCATTCCTACGGCAGTTTCCTATTCATCCGAGAGGTTAGCTGAGATTTATATCCGGGAGATTGTTCGCCTTTATAGTGTGCCGGTATCTATCATTTTGGACCGGGGCGGGCAGTTTACCTCGCGTTTCTGGAGGGTAGTTCAGCGAGAGTTAGGCACCTAGGTTGAGTTGAGTACAACATTTCATCCTCAGACGGATGGGCAGTTCGAGCGGACATTCAGATTTTGGAGGATATGCTCCGAGCTTGTGTTATCGACTTTGGAGGATCATGGAATCAGTTCTTGCATTTAGCAGAGGTTGCCTACAACAACAGCTACCAGACGAGTATCCAGATGTAGAGAGAATGGGAAAAACTTGAGCCTCACATAATCTGGCGTGACCCCGTTAGTGATATAAGTATCACTAATCTCCAAGAAGTTCAGAATGTGCTGCTGTGGATCCTCGTGTGGAAGACCCAAAAACTGCCTGTTTGCATGGAGTAGCTGGATCATGCTCTCTTTCAGCTCAAAGTGCCCAGTGATTCTGGGCTTCACGATGCTGGAAGTAACACTAGCAATACTGGGCATTGCTACCTCCTGAACAGCCATGTGTTGTTCCTCTGCCATGTTCACAG
>MDKI01172976.1:0-26805 GCA_005239505.1 Nicotiana paniculata
ATCAATTGATTTATTGAGATTTTTATAGGATGCTACGGCGAGTAAAAATCACATGCTCACAGTGTACTCATGCTACGGTTCTGTACTTAATTATTTAGGTTCTGAGGCTGGTGCATCTGGTTGTCGGACCAGAGCTTGATTTTGATTATAGACGGGCCTGACTTCACGGTGAGCTGCATTCTCCTGGCGATCTCCGGCAGCACCATGGGGTTTCCTTTGCTTATATCCCGTCTATTTCCTTCAGACAGTGGGACTGTATATTATATCTTTTGTATATTTTGTTAGTATGACCATATGACTTGTGACACTAGTTCCTGGCACACACGTGATAGTTATTATGGATTTTGGGTTTGTATATATACTGGCTCACGCCTCTTCATGACTGCTTTTGATTAAAAAATGGCTTTCATGTTTTAAGTTTTAAAAATTGAGTATATGTTGAAATGTTTAATCTAATAAGAAAGAACCCTTAGTAAATTGAGTGTTGGCGTGCCTGACCCCGTTGTTGGGCGCCATCACGACCTAAGATAGGGTTTTGGGTCATGAAAACATGGTATCAGAGCAGTAGGTTCACGTAAGTCTCACGAGTCACGGGCAAACCCAGTAGAGTCTTGCAGATCGGTACGGAGATGTCTGTAGTTATTTTCAAGAGGCTATAGGGTGTTAGGAAACTGTCACGGCCCAATTTTGAAGTCTTGATGGCGCCTGTCGTGGAACCAGGCAAGCCTCCCTTTTTAACTAAGCTAAATGCAATTTCCAAAAAAAATGCGATTTTTAAACGAATTTATTAATAAAACTAAGAATCTGAAGTTAAAACAATATTTAATAAACTAAATTTAAACCTCCAACCCCGGATCCGTTGTCACTAGTCATGAGCTACTATAACATAAAGGCAAAAAGAGGGGAAATGGACAACATTGTCTCAAAATAAAGAACAACAGGTAGAACAAGAAAGAGAAGACGAGGTCGCGATCGCCAGCTTCTACCTCGACAACTACAATAGAAACACTGACCGCTGCTCAATATCCGCTATCGAGTCCCGGTGTACCTGAATCTGCACACAAGGTGAACGAGGTAACGTGAGTACACCAACTCCGAAGTAACCAACCCAAACTATAGGCTAAGAATTAGTGACGGACAAAACCTCAAAATTTCCACAACAAATAATATACAGAATTTAGACATGCTACCAGTTTATCAGGACGAGAAAATATGCCAAGTATGCCAGTATACTCTACATGCCATCATAAAATATATGTATGAAACCAGTATGGATATGCACATAGTGCTCACAGCTCTCCCACAGAAGTCCACTCAGTACTATATATGGCTCTCAGGCCCAGGGACGTTCCATCCCGGAATGTGCATAAACACCGGTGACCGTAGTCACTCCGTACTGAGGAAAAAGGCCAGTCCAGCCCCCACGGAGAAAATCCATCTCCAGAATACAACACTCGGACAATTTCCATATCCAGGGAAGATCCATTCCTCTCATAACATCAGCTTCGGACAATATCCATGCCCAGGGAAGATCCATCCCTCACATACATCAACTTCGGACAAGATCCATGCCCAGGGAAGATCCATCCCTCAATATCACTGCGCTCACTGGGGTGTAAAGTCTCCGGAGGGGCTCTAGTGGCCCAAGCGCCATATCAAGCCAACCAAGGCATGATTTAAATATCGTTGTAGTGTGCATTCCATTCTCCTGTCTGTCTCAATAACAGGCTCTCGGCCTCACTCAGTCATTACTCTTCAGTCTCACTCACATGGATCACAAATGCCACCATCAGCCCGAAACAATGATAAGTATGCATGTAATTAACAATACTGAGACTGAGATATGAAGTGATATGCTATAACATGACTGAGTATATGACATCAAATAATAACAAAATGAGACAGCAATATACGACCACTTGGGTCTCAGCATTTTCGGCGCGAAGCCTAGCATTTTATACTTAACATGATTTCTAACATGTTCACAATTACCACATTAATAGAAGCACAAATATCATCATGGAATAATCACTAAGCGGTGACATGGGATAAGCCAAGACACAATTACTCGGTGCACGCCCTCACGCCCGTCACTTGGCATGTGCGTCACCTCAGCAATAGTCATAAATCGATTAGCTCGGGGTTTCGAACCCTCAGAACCATGTTTGGAAACGTTACTTACCTCAAAACCGACTAAAATACTATTTTGTAGTGCCTTTGACTCTAAATCCAGCCTCTGAGTGCTCCAAATCTACCAAGTTCAGATTTTTATCATCAAATTATGCTTAAGGTGTGAATCCCAATCGAAAAATATCAATTTAGCTCAAAACCCCGAATTTGGTCAAAACTCGACCTCCGAGCCCACGTCCCGAAACTCATAAATTTTTATACAAAACTATTCTTCATCATCTCACGAGTCCATACATATAAAGAACACTAAAATTGGAGTTCGGTTGACCCCTCAAATCAATCCCGAAAGGTCTCAAAATCTCCAGCCCTAAACCCACCTTTTTCTACTGGTTTTCGTGAATTTAACACTGATATTATTATCTATAATCATCCATAATTTAATTTTAAGGTCCAAAACACTTACCTCTATAAAGAACAATGATTTTCCTCTTCAAACATTGGCCCCAAAGCTATCTGTCGGTACAAAAATGGTGAAAAAAGGGTTTAAGTCGCGGAGGGTTTAATTATATACTGCCCAGTGATTTCTTCACTGCGATCGCGGAAAAAGCCACGCGATCACGGTTTGCAGCAGTTCAACCTCATGCGATCGTAACCCAATGCACGCGATCGCGAAGACCAATTGACCTCACCCCCTCCCCCCACGCGCCTGTCATGACCCTACGCGATCGCGACCTAACCCACGCTATCGCACTTCACCTTCTTCCAAACCTACGCGATCGAAACCCGATTCATGCGATCGCGATGCACAATTTTTCCTGGCCCTTAGAGTGTTCTACGCGATCGCGGCTCCTCCTACGCTATCGCAGAGAGTAAAAGTCTGCTGCACCAAAACCAACAATTCTCTAAGTCCAAAAATGCTCGTTAACCAACCGAAATCCATCCCGAGCCCCTCGAGACCCCAACCAAAGTTACCTACACATCATAATGGATTATTCAAACTTAGGTGCACACTCAAAACACCAAAACTAACATCAAAACACCAAATTTACATCGGATTCAAGCCTAAGTACTTTGAAATTTCTAAAATCCACCAACGATGCCGAAACTATCCAAAACAACTCCGATTGACCTGAAATTTTGCAGACATATCCAAAATGAAATTTTGAACCTATTCCCACTTCTGAAATTCCATTCCGACCCCGATAGCCTATTTTCCATTGCCGACCGGAAATCACAAAAAATTAATTTTTGCCAATTAAATCCTAATTCTACACCGGACATCAAAAAAATATTCCGAGCACACTCCTAAGTCCCAAATCACCTAACGAAGCTATTCGAGCCATAAAATATGCATTTCGAGGTCCTTTCCCAGTAAGTCAACTGTCAGTTGACTTTTCCAACTTCAAGGATATTATTAAAGACTAAGCGACTAAACTCACACTACAACCATCCCGATTTCAAGCCTACCAACTCTAACACATCAATAATCGTATAATCAACCTGTGACAAGAGAATAACAGTAATTTTTAATGTAGGTTCTACGTAACAACGGGCCGGGTCGTTACATTCTCCCCCTCTTAAACAAATGTTCGTCCTCGAACGTGCTAAGGGTTGTTCAAAAAGCCATCGACCACCGGATAACCTTACCATGCACACACCCGGGTCTCCAGACCCCCAATAGGTACCACACACAACCGACACACGCGGTCCGTAACAATAACATCACCCACCAGGGCGAGCACATGAACAAATGTAACAAAAGATTCACTGGGTTTATCTTGAGAATAGGCTAAATTATGATGATCATGTGAATATGAAAAATCGGAATCAATTAAAAACTTAAGCTTCTCATGGCAGACTGAAACAATACCTGGGATTACGGCATCAGAAGCTATCTTATCCGCTCTGGCCGGGAATGCATAAAATCGGGCCTAATCACCATTGGATCGACCTCCCCCTCTTGGGCGACCCTTAACTGCCTGACCCTACCTCTAGCTCCCTGGGCGGGGGGTGCAACTACTGATTCTGAAATCGCAGGCTGACTCCTCTGCTGATAGGTACCTCTCGCAAGACGAGGGAAAAACCTCTTAATATGGCCCAGATCTCCACACTCAAAGCAACCTCTCTCGGAGAATGGCACTGGGGACTGAAGGGAACCCCTAACACCGGGATATCCACTGGAAGAACAAGTCATAAACGAACTCTGAACCGATGGTGCCCACGATGAACTCTGAGCTAGCAGGGCACTGAAAGATGGTTGCACCTGATGCGAACTATGAGGATCGTGACCAACCGATCCACCACGATAACTTGAGTGATCTGGCTGAGCCTGCCTGAATAGACGGCCTCCGCCGGGCTGAGGCTACCCTCCTGAAGGAACCCCACTAAAATTCCCAGATCCTCGAGACCTCTTGGCCTCCCTCTCGACCCTCTCCTGGCGACGAACCGACTCAATATCTCTATCAATGTCAATCACCTCCTCAAAAGAAGCACCGGATACCCTCTCCCTAGTCAGAAAAACTCAAAGCTGATAAGTGAGGCCATCAATGAACCTCCTTATTCTCTTCCTATCCATGGGAACTAGCCAAATAGCATGACAAGCCAACTCGGAGAACCTCATCTCATAGAGCGTCATGGTCATGTCCTCCTGGCGCAACTGTTCAAACTACCTGTGCATCTCCTCCCTGCGAGACTGCAGTATACACTTCTCCAAGAATAGAATGGAGAATTGACGCCAGGTAAGGGGCACCGCATCAGCATGTCTACGCCTCTCATAGGCCCTCCCACCAAGCGAGTGCAGCTCCTGAAAACTGGAATGTAGTAAATGGGACCCCATTAGACTCCAATATCCCTGCTGTGCGAAGGATCCTCTGACACTTTTCCAAAAATCCATGGGCTTCCTCGCCCTCAACACCACTAAAAATCAGAGGCTGGAGTCTGCTGAACCTCTCCAACCTACGCTGCTCATCATCAGCTAAAGTTGGGACCACATAATCATGGAATAGGGAAACCGGCTGAAATGGAACTGTCCCAGGTGTATGAAGCCCCTGAGTAACTTGCTCAGGTGTCCGAGCAGCTGGAATCTGAGTGCCTCCCCCGGCCTGAGAAGTAGCTGCAGTAGACACGGCGATGGCCTGTGCCAGGCTGGTGCACACCGTCAAAATTTGGGCTAGAGTCTCCTGAAGACCCGGAATCCCAATGGGCACTGCTGGTGCCTGAGCCTCTCCCGCTGGGACCTCAACTGCAGGGACCTGATCATGAGTAGTGGGAGGGTCCACAGGTACTCTCCCGGCTGCTAAGCGGGCTGCACCCCTCCCTCTGCCACGGCCTCGACCTCCAGCTGGTCCTGGTGGTATTTGATTACAACAATCGGTAGCACAAGTCCTCACCATCTGTGATAGAATGAAAATAATAGAAGTTTAGTCTCAGAGTTCAACAGAGTCGCACGACAGAATTCAATGATGTGGGATTTTCCTAAGGGTTATGTAGCCTCTCGAAGATAAGTACAGACGTCTCCATACTGATCTGAAAGACTCTACTAACCCTGTTCATGACTGGTGAGACCTATTTAAGCTACCGATCTAATACCATCTTGCCACGATCCAATTTCGGAGTCGTGATGGCGCCTGTTGTGGAACCAAACAAGCCTCCCTTTTTAACTAAGCTAAATTCAATGTCCAGAAAAAATTTGATTTTATACGAATTTATTAGTAAAACTAAGAATCTGAAGTTAAAACAATATTTGATAAACTAAATTTAAACCTACAACCCCGGATCCGGTGTCACTAGTCATGAGCTACTATAACATAAAGCAAAGAAAAGGGGAAATGGATAAAATTGTCTCAAAATAAAGAACAACGGGTTGAATAAGAAAGAGAAGACGAGGTCGCGATCTCCAGCTTCTACCTCGACAACTCCAATAGAAAAACTGACCGCTGCTCAATATCCGCTATCGGGTCCCGGTGTACATGGATCTGCACACAAGGTGCAGGGGGTAACGTGAGTACACCAACTATGAATTAACCAACCCAAACTATAGGCTAAGAATTAGTGACGGACAAAACCTCAAAATTTCCACAACAAATAATATACAGAATTTAGACATGCTACCAGTTTATCAGGACGAGAAAATATGCCAAGTATGCCAGTATACTCTACATGCCATCATAAAATATATGTATGAAACCAGTATGGATATGCACATAGTGCTCACAGCTCTCCCACAGAAGTCCACTCAGTACTATATATGGCTCTCAGGCCCAGGGACGTTCCATCCCGGAATGTGCATAAACACCGATGACCATAGTCACTCCGTACTGAGGAAAAATGCCAGTTTATCCTCCACGGAGAAGATCCATCTCCGAAATACAACACTCGGACAGTTTCCATATCCAGGGAAGATCCATCCCTCTCATAACATCATCTTCGGACAAGATCCATGCCCAGGGAAGATCCATCCCTCACATACATCAACTTCGAACAAGATCCATGCCCAGGGAAGATCCATCTCTCAATATCACTGCGCTCATTAGGGGTGTAAAGACTCCGGAGGGGCCTTAGTAGCCCAAGCGCCATATCAAGCCAACCAAGGCATGATTTAAATATCGCTGCAGTGTGCAGTCCATTCTCATATCTTTCTCAATAACAGGCTCTAGGCCTCACTCATTCATTATTCTTCAGTCTCACTCACATGGATCACAAATGCCTCCATCAGCCCAAAGCAATGATAAGTATGCATGTAATTATCAATAATGAGACTGAGATATGAAGTGATATGCTATAACAGGATTTAGTATATGACATCAAATAATCACAAAATGAGACAGCAATATACGACCTCTCGGGTCTCAGCATTTTCGGCGTGAAGCCTTGAATTTATACTTAACATGATTCTAACATGTTCACAATTACCACATTAATAGAAGCACATATATCATCATGGAATAATCACTAAGCGGTGCCATGGGATAAGCCAGGCCATAATTAATCGGTGCACTCCCTCACACCCGTCACTTGGCATGTGCGTCACCTCAACAATAGTCATACATCGATTAGCTTGGGGTTTCGAACCCTCAGAACCAAGTTTGGAAACGTTACTTACCTCAAAACCGCCTAAAACACTATTTCGCAGTGCCTTTGACTCTAAATTCGGACTCTGAGTGCTCCAAATCTACCAAGTTCAGTTTTTTATCATCAAATTATGCTTAAGGTGTGAATCCCAATCGAAAAATATCAATTTAGCTCAAAAACCCGAATTTCGTCAAAACCCGACCCCCAGGCCCATGTCCCGAAACTCAAAAATTTTTATACAAAATTGTTCTTCATCATCTTAAGATTCCGTACATATAAAGAACACTAAAATCAGAGTTCGTTTGACCCCTTAAATTAATCCCTAAAGGTCTCAAAATCTCAAGCCCTAAATCCACCTTTTTCTACTGATTTTCGTGAATTTAACACTGATATTATGTTCTATAATCATCCATAATTGAGTTTTAAGGTCCAAAACACTTACCTCTATGAAGAACAATGATTTCCCTTTTCAAAAATCGCCCCCAAAGCTCTTTGTCGGTACAAAAATGGTGTAAAAAGGGTTTAAGTCGTGGAGGGTTTAATTATATACTGCCCAGTGACTTCTTCACTACGATCGCGACAAAAACCACGCGATCGCGGTTCGCAGCACTTCAACCTCACGCGATCACAACCCAATGCACGCGATCGCGAAGACCAATTGACCTCACCCATCACGTGCCTGCGATGACCCTACGCGATCACGACCTAGCCCACGCGATCGCACTTCAACTTCTTCCAAACTTACGCGATCGCAACCCGATTCACGCGATCGTGATGCATAATTTTTCCTGGCCCTCAGGGAATTCTACACGATCGTAGAGAGTAAAAATCTGCTGCACCATACCAGAAAACAAGCAATTCTCTATGTCCAAAAATCCCCGTTAACCAACCGAAATCCATCCCGAGCCCCTCGGGACCCTAACCAAAGTTAACAACACATCATAATTGATTATTCAAACTTAGGTGCACTCTCAAAACACCAAAACTAACATCAAAACACCAAATTTACATCGGATTCAAGCCTAAGAACTTTGAAATTTCTAAAATCCACCAACGATGCCGAAATTATCCAAAACAACTCCGATTGACCTGAAATTTTGAAGACTTATCCAAAATGACATTACAAACCTATTCCAACTTCCGGAATTCCATTCCGACCCTGATAGCCTATTTTCCACTGCTGACCGAAAATCACCAAAAACTAACATTCGCCGATTCAAGCCTAATTCTACACTGGACATCACAAAAATATTCCGAAAACACTCCTAAGTCCCAAATCACCTAACGAAACTATCCGAGCAATAAAATCCGCATTCCAAGGTCATTTCCAATAAGTCGACTCTCCGTTGACTTTTCCAACTTCAAGGTTATTTTTAAAGACTAAGCGACTAAACTCTCACAACAACCATCCTGATTTCAAGCCTACCAACTCTAACACAACAATAACAGTATAACCAACCTGCGACAAGTCAATAACAATAATTTTTAATGTAGGTTCTACGTAACGACGGACCAAGTCGTTACAGAAACCTCTCTTTGTTCTTATTCTGTCGTGCAATCGATGATTTACTAAATTCATTCTTCTATTCTCTCACAGATGGTGAGGATGCATGCATCTGATGTTCTAGACCCGGGAAGGGCCGCTACCCCCATTGTCCGAGGCTGCGGCGGAGGCCAGGAAGGGCACCGGCCCGCGGTAGGGGACAAGGGCGTCCTAGTGCTATCCCGGTTCCGCCACCAGAGGACCCTATTATAGAGGAGCAGGACGAGGTGCCTCCAGCAGACCCTCCTCCAGTAGAATTCATGACGGCGCCAGGATTCCAGGCAGTCATGGGCCGTATGATGAGATTTATAGACACTATGTCCCAGGCTAGTTTATTTCTAGAAGATCTTGCCACTTCTCAAGCGGGAGGGGGATTCCATACCCCTACTGCCCAGGCTGCAGGCCAGACAGCATCATTACATCATACCTCGGGTACACTACCCGTGGGTAGGGTCCAGCCTGTTGCAGCAGTACCTGAACCCAGACCAGCTGCGGACGGCGATCCGCAGAAGCTATTAGATAGATGGACTCGATTGCACCCTCCAGTATTTGGGGGTGAGCGAGGCGAGGATGCCCAAGATTTTGTGGATAGGTACAGGGACAGACTGCACAACATGAGGATACTAGAGTCCCATGGAGTGGATTTCACTACCTTTCAGTTGAAGGGCACAACTCGTAGGTGGTGGCAGTCCTATATTCTCAACAGGCCAGAAGATTCTCCTTTTGTCACTTTGGAGCAGTTCACGCAGATGTTTCTAGATAGATATATCCCCACCCTCTAGGAGGGAAGAGCTGCAGTATCAGCTTGAGCGGCTGGAGCAGGGACAGATGTCAGTGAAAGATTTTGAGGCCAGATTTTCAGGGTTGTCTCGCCATGCACTCATGATACTACCTACTGATGCATAGAGGGTGCGGAGATTTGTGGCTGGGTTGCATCCAGGTATTAGGGCCACCATGGCCCGAGAGGTGGAGATGGGTACTCCTTATCAGCTCGTGGTTGAGATTGCTCGCAGAATCGAGGGGTATCGATCAAGGAGCAGGGAGAAGGGGCAGCAGGACAAGAGGGATAGATTCTATGGAGATTTTAGAGGTGCCCCTGCTAGGGGCAGAGGTCAGTTTAGAAGTGGTCAACCCAGCAGGACTTTATATTTAGCACCTCCACCACGTCCCCGAGGTGTTCCAGCGAGGCCTAGTTTCAGCGCCATGCCAGAGCGTTTCTACCATCCTCCAGCCATTCAGAGTTCACCCAGTGGTTATCCTAGTCATCCGAGATCCTCCAACCCCTACTTCTGTGTTATGCTAGAGGGATATAGCCCTCCGGCCATTCAGGGTTCTTCTTCGGGGCAGCAGACTATGGTACCTGGGAGTTTTTACGAGTGTGGAGAGCCAGGTCATATGAGGAAATTTCCCAGGTTTTTGGGGCAAGGCCGTACATCAGGGTTATCAACTGATGGGTTCGGCACCAGTCAGGGGGGATTAGGAAACTCCTATTCACTTTGGTGGAGCCCATTCTTCCGGTACTCCAGCTAGATTCTATGCCATCCCGGCCAGATCAGATGCAGTGGCCTCAGACGCCATGATCACAGATATTATCTCGGTATGTGGTAGAGAAGCTTCGGTATTATTTGATCTAGGATCCACCTATTCATATGTTTCAGCATTATTTTCTCATTATCTAGATGCTCCTCGCGAGTTCTTGGGTTCTCCTATATATGTGTCCGCTCTTGTGGGCGATTCTGTGGTGGTAGACCGGATTTATCGGTCTTGTATGATCACCTTCTGTGGGTTCGAAACCAGAGCAAACCTTTTATTGCTCGACATAGTTGATTTTGAGATTATTCTAGGCATGGATTGGCTATCTCCTTATCATGTCGTGCTATATTGCCATGCCAAGACAGTTACTTTAGCCATGCCCGAGTCTCCTATGCTAAAGTGGAGAGGTTCCTCAGTTAGTGCATCCAGCCGGGTTATTTCATTCATGAAGGCTCGACATATGGTCAAGAAGGGTTGTCTTGCCTATTTTTCTTATGTGCGGGACACCACCGTCGAGTCTCTGACGATTGATTCAGTGCCAATGGTTCGAGAGTTTGCTGATGTATTTCCTTCAGACCTTCCAGGCATGCCTCCGGACTGTGATATTGATTTCTGTATTGATTTAGCTCCAGGAACCCGGCCTATATCTATTCCTCCGTACCATATGGCTCCGAAGGAGTTGAAGGAGCAGCTTGAGGATTTTTCATCTAAGGGGTTCATCATACCGAGTGTATTGCCGTGGGGTGCTCCAGTTCTATTCGTAAAGAAGAAGTATGGGTCCATGCGGATGTGTATTGATTATCGCCAGTTGAACAAGGTCACCATTAAGAATAAGTATCTTTTTCCGCACATTGATGATTTTTTTGACTAGTTTCAGGGTGCTCGGGTGTTTTCTAAGATTGATTTTGAGATCCGGATACCATCAGTTGAAGATTCGAGCCTCAGATGTTCCAAAGACTACTTTTCGTACGAGATATGGCCACTTTGAGTTCCTGGTGATGTCCTTTGGCTTGACTAATGCTCCAGCAGCATTCATGGACTTGATGAATAGGGTGTTCAGGCCGTATATTGATTCCTTTTTTATTGTGTTTATTGATCAAATCTTGATTTACTCACGTAGCCTGGGGAGCACGAACAGTAATTGAGAGTTGTGCTCCAGACCTTGCGGGAACAGAAGCTATATTCTAAGTTCTCCAAGTGTGAATTCTAGTCGGATTCCGTAGCATTCCTGGGGCAAGTAGTATCCGGAGAGGGTATCAAGGTTGATCCTCAAAAGATCGAGGCAGTTCAGAGTTGGTCGTGTCCTGCTTCAGCTATAGAGATCAGGAGCTTTTTGGGCCTAGCAGGCTATTATCGCCGATTTGTGGAGGGGTTCTCTTCTATTGCAGCTCCATTGACCAGATTGACTCAGAATAATGCCCCGTTCCGATGGTCTGACGAGTGTTAGGCGAGCTTTCAGAAGCTCAAGACAACATTGACCTCAGCACCAGTTCTAGTATTGCCTTCCGGTTCTGGGATGTATACAGTATATTGTGATGCTTGGCGCGTTGGCTTGGGGTGTGTGTTGATGCAGGAAGGGAGAGTTATTGCCTATGCTTCACACCATATGAAGGTTCATGAGAAAAATTATCCAGTGCACGATTTGAAGTTGGCGGCGATTGTTCATGCTCTTAAGATTTGGAGACACTACTTGTATGGGGTGTCCTGTGATGTTTATATAGACCACTATAGCTTGCAGCACTTGTTCAAGCAGAGGGATCTTAATTTGAGGTAGCGCAGATGGCTTGAGTTGTTGAAGGATTATGATATCACCATTATTTATCATTCGGGAAAGGCAAATGTGGTAGCAGATGCTTTGAGCAGGAAGGCAGAGAGTATGGGTAGCTTGGCTTATATTGCAGTAGAGGAGAGACCTCTAGCCTTGGACATTCAGTCCTTGGCCAATTGCCTGGTGAGGTTAGACCTTTCGGAGCCTCGTCGAGTTCTAGCACATGTGGTTGCGCAGTCTTCATTATTGGGTGAAATTAAGGCTCGACACTTCGATGATCCGTGCTTGGCAGAGCTTTGGGAGACCGTGGTACAGGGTGGTGCCAAGGAGGTTACTATTGGCGAGGATGGTGTTCTGAGACTTCAGGTCCGTTTGTGTTTTCCTAATGTCGACGACCTGAGAGGGAGGATTCTAGAGGAGGCACACAGTTCTCAGTATTCTGTTCATCCTGCTGCTACGAAGATGTATCATGATTTGAATCAGCATTACTGGTGGAGGTGGATGAATAGGGACATCATGGAGTATGTGACTAGGTGTCTTAATTGCCAGCAGGTGAAGTATGAGCACCAGAGGCTGGGAGGCCTACTTCAGCAGATGTCCATTCCTGAGTAGAAATAGGAGCGCATCACTATAGACTCTGTGGTTGGGTTGCCTTGGACTTTGCGGAAGGTTGACACACTTTGGGTCATTGTGGATAGATTGACCAAATCGGCGCATTTCATTCCAGTGGTTACTACATATACTTCTGAGAGGTTGGCACAAATCTACATTCGGGAGATAGTCCGGTTGCACGGTGTCCATTGTATCAAATCGAGGTCTTCAGTTCACCTCTCACTTCTGGAGAGCATTGCATAGTGAGATGGGTACCCAGATAGATCTCAGTAGAACATTTCACCTTCATACTGATGGTCAGTCGGAGCGTACGATTCAGATATTGGAGGACATGCTCAGGGCATGTGTGATTGACTTCGAAGGTCAGTGGGACCAGTTGTTGCCTTTGGCCGAGTTTGCTTACAATAATAGTTATCAGTCCAGCATTGAGATGGCACCATTTGAGGCTTTTTATGGTCGGTGATGTCGTTCTCCTATCGGGTGGTTTGAGTCTGGCGAGGCTAAGTTATATGGCACCGACCTGGTGAGAGATGCTTTGGAGAAAGTGAAGTTGATTCAGGAGAGGCTTCGCATGGCACAGTCCAGACAAAAGAGTTACGCGGATCAGAAGGCGCGTGATGTATCATTTATGGAGGGAGATAAGGTTCTATTGAAAGTCTCACCGATGAAGGGTATTATGAGGTTCGGGAAGAAGGGAAAGCTGAGCCCAAGGTTTATAGGTCCTTTCGAGGTGTTAAGGCGAGTTGGGGAGGTTGCTTATGAGCTAGCGTTACCTCCCAGTTTATCAGGAGTTCATCCGGTTTTTCATGTATCCATGCTCTGGAGGTACCACGCCGACTTATCTCACATGGTTGATTTCAGCACTATTCAGTTAGATGAGAGGTTGGGCTACGAGGAGGAGCAAGTTGCTATTATTGATAGACAGGATGGCCAGTTGGGGTCCAAGAGAGTTTCTGCCGTAAAGGTCCAGTGGAAGGGCTAACCAGTTGAGGAGGCAACCTGGTAGTCCGAGGAGGGCATATCCACACTTATTCAGCACTTCAGGTATGATTCTAGACCCGTTCGAGGACGAACGTTTACTTAAGAGGTGGAGAATGTAACGACCCGATCGGTTGTTTTGCATTATCGGACCCCGTTCCCCTAAATGAAACTTCCCATAGCGGCTTATTGTGATTTATGACTTGCGGGGACGGGTGGTCTGGAATTCAGAAATGCTTAGAGCAATATTGGATAACTTGGTTCCTTCAGGTTGGCCTTTATGGCCAAGTTTAACTTCGGTCAACATTTTTAGCAAACGGCCTCAGAATCAAATTTCGACAATTCCGGTAGCTTCGTATGATGATTTTGGACTTGGGCGTATGTTCGAAATGGGTTTTGAATGACTCGGGAGCATTTCGGCGCCAAATATCGAAATAAGAATTTCCTTAAGTTAATATTGTGGTTTGGGACATGTTTTTGTCTTATCTAGTTCCGAACGGAATTCTGAGATCGGGTATAGTTCCGTTATGTCATTTATGACTAGCCAGCAAAATTTGGTGTCATTCCGAGTAGTGTAGGTCGTTCGGCGCATTGTTAGCGAATTCTAGGACTTTAAGTTCAAAGTTTGATTCTATTTGGTTTTTGTGTCAAATTATTAGTTTCGTTGTTTTCTTTCACGTTCCGTAAATTCGAGCGAGTCTGTTTCATGAATACAGACCTGCCAGTGCCTTTGGATGGGGTCCCGAGGGGCTCGGGTGAGTTTCGGACCCCTGAGAATTAAATGAAAAACACCAGAATTTCTGTGTCTGGTTTCCTTCTATGCGTTCGCGGTTGCTCTGTCGCGTTCGTATAGAAGGATCTGGGCGGGAGTGAAAATTTTCACTATGCATTCGCATAGGTGCTCCGCGTTTGCATAGGGTAGGGCATTGGGCCATACCAACTTAGCCCTTTCTCAGTGCGTTCGCACCCCCCCATCCGCGTTCGCGTAGGTCTAGCCTAGATAGCGTACGCGTTCGCAAAGACCTCTCCGCGTTTGCATAGAAGGCCTCATCAGACCCTGGCAATTTATTCATCGCGAACGCACTGCCCCTGATGCGTTCGCATAGAAGGGGCAGCTGGGCAGTGTGTTTTTATAACGGGATTTAATTCATTTTCTTCATTATCTTCTTCTTCCTTGGGATGATTTCCAGCATTCAAGAGGGGCAAACGACCTAGTTATTGAAGGTAAGTAAATTCTACCCTAATATTAGTTTCATGCATGGATTACAAGCTAAATTAACTACCTAATTAGTGAAAATTAAGGATTTGGGGTAGTAACCTAGGGCTTTTGAAAATGTAGAAAATTTCTCGTGCATTGGCTATGAATTCATACAAAAATCATATATTAACGATCCTTAGGTTATGGGTGAATGTTTCCTTCGAGAATTTTCGAAATTCGGGCATGCGGGCCCAGGGTTGGATTTTGGGATTTTTTCAAGAATGGTGAATTTGACTAAATAATAGGAGAATTCCATACTTTGAATATAAATTGATATATTTGTATAACATTTTGCTAGTTTCTAGTCCGTGGGTGTCGAGTTCGGAGTTTTGGGCGCATTCTTGACCCAAGGAGTAGGTGCGACGTGAGGTGAGTCTCCTTTCTAACCTTGTAAGAGGGAACTATCCCCCTAGGTGATTTAAATGATATATGTGATAATTTTTGGGGCTACGTACGTACAAATTGACGAGAGTCCGTATGTAGCGGCTATTACTATTATGTCCGGGTAGTTAGGCCCACATCATGCCTTGTGTTTTACTTGATATGAACTATATTCCTAATAAATTAAATGTTAGATGCGGCTTATTTCCCTGAGGTCATGGAATTTGAGAAAACTTGTAAGGAATTGTTCCCTAAAAAGTAATTTAAAAAGGAATAATATGTGTGCGTGTGACCGCTTCGCAATTTACATTCAGCGAGCGGAGTGTGATTTCCCCCACTCTTATGGGAACGGGCTGTACGCCACGGAGGATTTAGAGATGCACTTTTGGTTCAGGCCGTTCGATCCTCGGCAGTGCATAGAGAGGATTACTTTATGGCAAAGATGCACTTTTGGTTCGAGTCGTTCAATCCTCGGCAGTGCATAGATGTGAGTACTTTATGGAAAAGTGCACTTATGGTTCAGGCCGTTCGACCCTCGGTAGTGCACAAACATGACTATCGTATGACTCCAGCCAGTTGTCCTTACCCTACATTTGCATGATTTATTTGTTACTAAATTATTAGACATTGATTTGACAGACATTTCGGGGAAGGTGAAGTAGTAATTGTTTAATTCAGTCCCAGTACTTCCTTGGATTTCAGTGCCTTATATATATTTGTTGCTTCATTGCCTATACATGCCTACCGTTTCCATCATGTTCTGTTAAATTATATTGTTGGACCTTAGTGAGTGTCATGTCGACCTCTCGTCACTTTCTCTTCGAGGTTAGGCGGGATACTCACTGGGTACATATATATTTATGTACTCATGCTACGCTTCTGTACGTAATTGTACAGATTCTGAGACTGGTGCATCTGGTTATCGGACCGGAGCTTGATTTTGATTATAGACGGGCCTGACTTCACGGTGAGATGCTTTCTCCTGGCGAGCTCCGGCAGCACCATGGGGTTTCTTTTGCTTATTTCCCATTTATTTCCTTCAGATAGTGGGACTGTATATTATATCTTTTGTATAATCTGTTAGTATGCACGTAGGACTTGTCACACTAGTTCCTGGCATACACGTGATAGTTATTATGGATTTCGGGTTTGTATATATATTGGCTCACGCCTCTTCATGACTGCTTTTGATTAAAAACTGTCTAATTATCCTTTTTGATTCATGTTTTAAGTTTTAAAAATTGAGTATATGTTGAAATGTTTAATCTAATAAGATAGAACCCTTAGTAAATTGAGTTTTGGCTTGCCTGACCCCGTTTTTGGGCACCATCACGACCTAAGATAGGATTTTGGGTCGTGACATTAAGTTTTCCAATTTACAATTATAGTTTTTTTGTGAAGTACATATAGGGGTTACGAATTAGCTATTTCAAGGAATAAATAATTAGAGTTGTAAAAAATATTTATAAGGTAGCGAGATGAATCATGAACTAATTTAAGACTCGTTGCAATAAGTAATAATGATAAAATTATACAAATAAACGTCTCGAATCTGAAAGAGACAAAACAATGAAATACTCTAAAACACTAGAAAAACTTTAGATGTACTTTAAATATTAGCCCATGTGTTCATACCTGAATCTTGGATTGATATGATTAAATAATAAAAGGATCATGTGCGCATTCCGCGTCTCGATGCCTTTAGATTTAAAATAATTATGTTATAACCCTGTGTACATTCCGTATCTTGGTTTAACTTTTAATTTCAAAGAAGTACCTTGTGTGCGTTTCGCTTCTTGGGGAACACAATTAATAAAATATAATAATTAATTAAGTGGTGATAAATAATCCATAATCAATAAAATATAAGAATAATTAAAAATTAATTTAAGTCTTACATTAGTCAATAAATCGACCGTGCTAGAACCACGGGACTCGAGGGGTGCCTTACACCTTCCTCTCGATCAACAGAATTCCTTACTCAGTATTCTGTTTTCGTAGACCACAAATTATGATTCAAATCTTCCTTTTGATAAGGGATTCAATATAAGGTGACTTGGAACACCAAAACTCAATTCCAAGTGGCGACTCTAAATAATAAATAATCCCTTTTCAAAACGTCACTTTAATTGGAAAAACACTTCTAACTCAACCTCGTAATAGGGTTGTGTGGAAAAAAGAGGTGTGACAGCTCTGGGACTCTGCTGGGGAATATTAATAAGAATTCGAGCTTTGTATATTGATTCTTGTTTGGCTTTTATCATGTTTTGAATATTATTGTGTTTAGGAGCCTAATATGCTATTTGTCACTTATTTACTGCTTTAATATTTATTTGAACTGTGATATAAATTGCATCCTCTCTCGCACCCCTCTAAGTCTTCTGATAGGTAGTTATGTTGTGTTTGCCTACCAGCATCACCAAATTTCTGTCTTGAGATAAATCCAGTTAGTCTACCAGCCTCTGGTGATGGATTTAGTCACACATGTTTAGGCGGGAGAGCCGTTAGCTAGCCAGTGTTGTCCTATGATGCTTGACGCTCCTCGACACGGATTGTCCGCCCCGGTAAGCCAGTCTAGATACATTCTCCTTTAGGATTTGAAAACTTAGAAGAACAAGCCACAAACAATGAATATCCCTAGTAGGCTACGCTTTATTTGCATCATGTTCATTGGACTTAGCTAGACTCCGCACAGGGACGGGGCCCGTCTAGGACATGTATCAATTTTTCAGACCAACATGTTCATTTTTATGTGCTACATGTAACATTATTTGGTAGGCTTTAATAAAATGTTGACCAGATTTAGGATAGATTGATGGAACAGGGAAGAGAGAAAGAGAAAATTTCCTCAAAATTTTCATAAGAACCCTATTTTCTTAAATAAAATTTTTAAGGGTTCTAATGTGTAAAATCATAATTTCCAAAATGGTTTTTTATTTATTTGAACCGAACTATGCGGGTTTGATTCTCACCGGATGTGAGATACGTAGGCAACCTTCATCAGGTTCAACACCCATCCCCCTCCCTTTTTAAAAAAAAAAAGGTGTCTATGGACTATTAATTTTTTTTTTGAAATAATAGTAATAATAATATAGTCACTTTGTCAGTTTTATCTCTTTTGACCAGTTTTTCCCTTGCGTCCGATCTTTTTGTCGAAATAGCCTTGAAACCTTCCTCAAAAATGTGAAATGGGAGCCCGATTTTTTGTTTATTTTTTATGTTCACTTGTTTTTACAAATAAATAGTCATTTTGAGCCTTTTACTTTTTAATTTCATGATTATTTTACTGATTTAACCTTTTTTTTAGTCCCACAGTTTGGTTTTTATTTTTTATTTTTATAGAGTCAAAACCCGAGAAATTGAATTTTTTGTGTCAATAATATATTTGATTAAAACCTAACCCCGTGTCTGGGTAAACAGGTACACCATGAGTGGAGAAAGAGGTAAGTCTGAAAAGAGGCCCAGATCAGAAAGGATACCAGATTTACTAATTGTCGATCAGTTACCATAGTTGTTGTGTGATTGGTGGAGAGACTTTAAGGAATATGAGCGAAGCCAGATAAATAAGTAATTGGGACATTTGGTTTACATGATGAAGATCAAGCCCAGGAGGGATGTGATTGAAGCGTTTATTCTGCACTGGGATCCTGAATAATGTATCCCATTTTACCGACTGTGAAATGATTCCAACCTTAGAGGAAATCGCCCATTTCCAAGGGTGGGGCCGCAATCTTTTCCGCCAAAGGCCCATAGTACCAAAAAATGTGAATGAGGGTAAGTTTCTGAATCTCTTGAACATAAATTACGGACGATATAAAGGTTTAGGAGGCAAGTGGGTTAAGTTGGGATTTTTGTTTCACTTGTATGGCCTAGAATGCAATTTCGAAAGAAACGTGGGAAAATTGAAATCAAAGGAAAATAAGGAAATATGGAAGGTTCACAACATGTTTGCATTTATGGTTTCTTTTCTGGGGTGTATAGTTTTCCCGGAAAGGGAAGAACGCATTGACATCGGCTTGGCATGTGTAGTTGAGGTTCTGACCTCAGAAGGGGATGATTATAATTCGGTCCCTATGATTCTTTCTTGCATTTTTCGTGCTTTAACTAGATGTAAATTGGGCGCGTGAAACTTTAATGGCTGCAAAATTTTGCTACAGATATAGTTTTTGGAGCATTTTTATCGTCATCTTATGATCACTAATTTTTGTGAGCTATGTCCAAATCATACTTATGATCACCATAAAAGAATTGCAAATTGTGACTTGCCAGAAGGGATAGATGCCTAAAATAAACTACTTCTTACTCTTTCCGCCAAACGGATCACTTGGAACTACGATTGGTTTTCCTCTAAAGAGGTCATCTGTGAGTTTGAATACCATTCTTATTTGATACTCATAGTATTGGATGGTGTTCATCCCTATGCTCCACTTCGGGTAATGCGCCAGTTTGCACGACTATAAGAGGTGCCACCAACACAAAATATGAGCAAGTTTTATTATGATTATGAAAATTTGGTATGCAAGTAAGGTCTCGGAGTTGAATGAGATGGTAAAAGACCGAGATCGTGGAGAGGTGATACCTGAATATATCACCTGGTTTCATGATCCTTCATAGTTTAGATATAGGCTTGAGGGGTCCAACAGGAGGGAAAATGATCAAAGATCTATAGAAAGGCTGAAAGAGGAATTGGAACATGCTCGGATAACCATAGCCCAACAACAATCCCAGCAACAAGACGGAGTCGGTCAGATTAGCTTAAATATCGAGAAAGATTATCAATCTGCCTTTCGGGTCCTGGATAAAGATTTAAAGAATGCTAAAAATGAGGTGGCCCGCTTAGAATAAGAAGATATAAAAAGGTAGAAGAGGGATCAGCATGTAGATTTTGAGGCAGAGAGGCGTCAGTAGATGATAGAGAAAGGTGTGCTACACCGTCGTATTGAAGTGTATGAGAGACGGGAGGCTCAAATGGGGCACGCCCTCAACACTACCCAGATGTGATTGCAGAATTGTCACATGAATATGGGGCAAGCCAGAGAGCAAGTACTTCGATTGGCAGAAAAAGCAGCATATGTTCATGATTATCATCGCCATCTAAACAATGAGAAAGTTGGTCAACAGGCACGTGCCCTCGTTCCATAGTTGTTGGCAGTGTTTCAGAATTTGTACGAGACTTTGGGGGGAGAGTGGAGGCCAAGAAATGATGATCATTCATGATATCAGTTAAGCAAGAAGACCATTGAGGATTAAAGTTTTAGTACAGTCAAAGCTTTTAGTTTCATTTTCGTTTGTATCATTTTTAATTTTATATTTGGAGTCTTTTATTCTTATCATTTTTAAAATGTTGAAATACATAAGTTGCAAGAATACTTGAGTATCATTGAAGAGGATGCGCACCAACAACAATTGGAGTTTTATCAGTAGAAAGAGCAGTTTGAAAGAGAAAGGGCCCATTGGATACGCCCAATGGGTCAGCTTCATGCACAATTAGAAGATATAAAAAGGCACAAGAGGGATCAGCATGCAGATTTTGAGGCAGAGCGGCGTCAGTGGATGATAGAGAGAGGTGTGCTACACCGTCGTATTGAAGAGTATGACAGACTGGAGGCTCAAATGGGGCACGCCCTCAACACTACCCAGATGTGACTGCAGAATTGTCATGTGAATATGGGGCAAGCCAGAGAGCAAGTACTTCGATTGGCAGAAAAAGCAGCATATGTTCATGATGATCATCGTCATCTAAACAATGAGAAAGTTGGTCAACAGGCACGTGCCCTCATTCCACAGTTGCTGGCTGTGTTTCAGAATTTGTACGAGACTTTGGGGGGAGAGTGGAGGCCAAGAGATGAATGACATCAGTTTAAGCAAGAAGACCATTGAGGATTAAAGTTTTAGTACACTCAATCAGCTTTTAGTTTCGTTTTCGTTTGTATCATTTTTAATTTTATATTTGGAGTCTTTTATTCTTATCATTTTTAAAATGATGAAATACATAAGTTGCAAGAAGACTTGAGTATCATTGAAGAGGGATGCGCACCAACAACAATTGGAGTTTGATCAGTAGAAAGAGCAGTTTGAAAGAGAAAGGGCCCATTGGGTACGCTCAAAGGGTCAGCTTCATGCACAATTAGAAGATATAAAAAGGCAGAAGAGGGATCAACGTGCAGATTTTGAAGCAGAGCGGCGTCAGTGGATGATAGAGAGAGGTGTGCTACACCGTCGTATTGAAGAGTATGAGAGACTGGAGGCTCAAATGGGGCACGCCCTGAACACTACCCAGATGTGATTGCAGAATTGTCACGTGAATATGGGGCAAGCCACAGAGCAAGTACTTCGATTGGCAGAAAAAGCAGCATATGCTCATGATGATCATCCTCATCTAAACAATGAGAAAGTTGGTCAATAGGCACGTGCCCTTGTTCCACAGTTGCTGGCGGTTTTTCAGAATTTGTACGAGACTTTGGGGGAAGAGTGGAGGCCAATAGATGAAGATCAATTATGATATCAGTTTAAGCAAGAAGACCATTGAGGATTAAAGTTTTAGTACAGTCAGTTAGATTTTAGTTTCATTTTCGTTTGTATCATTTTTAATTTTATATTTGGAGTCTTTTATTCTTATCATTTTTAAAATGCTGAAATACATAAGTTGCAAGAAGACTTGAGTATCATTGAAGAGGGATGCACACCAACAACAATTTGAGTTTGATCAGTAGAAAGAGTAGTTTGAAAGAGAAAGGGCTCATTGGATACGCTCAAAGGGTCAGCTTTATGCAAAATTAGAAGATATAAAAAGGCAGAAGAGGGATCAACGTGCAGATTTTGAGGCAGATCGGCGTCAGTGGATGATAGAGAGAGGTGTGATACATCGTCGTATTGAAGAGTATGAGAGACAGGAGGCTCAAATGGGGCACGCCCTCAACACTACCCAGATGTGATTGCAGAATTGTCATGTGAATATGGGGCAAGCCACAGAGCAAGTACTTTGATTGGCAGAAAAAGCAGCATATGTTCATGATGATCATAGTCATCTAAACAATGAGAAAGTTGGTCAACAGACACGTGCCCTCGTTCCACAGTTGCTGGCGGTGTTTCAGAATTTTTACGAGACTTTGGGGGGAGAGTGGAGGCCAAGAGATGAATGATATCATTATAAGCAAGAAGACCATTGAGGATTAATGTTTTAGTACAGTCAATTAGCTTATAGTTTCATTTTTGTTTCTATCATTTTTAATTTTATATTTGGAGTCTTTTATTCTTATCATTTTTAAAATGCTGAAATACATAAGTTGCAAGAAGACTTGGGTATCATTGAAGAGGATGCGCACCAACAATAATTGGAGTTTGATCAGTAGAAAGAGCAGTTTGAAAGAGAAAGGGCCCATTGGATACGCTCAAAGGGTCAACTTCATGCATAATTAGAAGATATAAGAAGGCAGAAGAGGGATCGGCATGCAGATTTTGAGGCAGAGCAGCGTCAGTGGATGATAGAGAGAGGTGTGTTACACCGTCGTATTGAAGAGTATGAGAGATGGGAGGCTCAAAAGGGACACGCCCTCAACACTACCCAGATGTGATTGCAGAATTGTCATTTGAATATGGGGCAAGCCAGAGAGCAAGTACTTCGATTGGCAGAAAAAGAAGCATATGTTCATGATGATCATCGTCATCTAAACAATGAGAAAGTTGGTCAACAGGCACGTGCCCTCGTTCCACAGTTGCTGGCGGTGTTTCAGAATTTGTACGAGACTTTGGGGGGAGAGTGGAGGCCAAGAGATGAATATCATTGATGATATCAGTTTAAGCAAGAAGACCATTGAGGATTAAAGTTTTAATATAGTCAATTAGCTTTTAGTTTCATTTTCGTTTGTATCATTTTTAATTTTATATTTGGAGTCTTTTATTCTTATCATTTTTAAAATGCTGAAATACATAAGTTGCAAGAAGACTTGAGTATAATTGAAGAGGGATGCGCACCAACAACAATTGGAGTTTGATCAGTAGAAAAAGCAGTTTGAAAGAGAAAGGGCCCATTGGATACGCTCAAAGGGTCAGCTTCATGCACAATTAGAAGATATAAAAAGGCAGAAGAGGGATCAGTGTGCATATTTTGAGGCAGAGCGGCGTCAGTGGATGATAGAGAGAGGTGTGCTACACCGTCGTATTGAAGAGTATGAGAGACGGGAGGCTCAAATGGGGCACGCCCTCAACACTACCCAGATGTGATTGCAGAATTGTCACGTGAATATGGGTCAAGCCACAGAGCAAGTACTTCGATTGGCAGAAAAAGCAGCGTATGTTCATGATGATCATCGTCATCTAAACAATGAGAAAGTTGGTCAACAGGCACGTGCCCTCGTTCCACAGTTGCTGGCGGTGTTTTAGAATTTGTACGAGACTTTCGGGGGAGAGTGGAGGCCAAGAGATGAATGATATCAGTTTAAGCAAGAAGACCATTGAGGATTAATGTTTTAGTACAGTCAATTAGCTTTTAGTTTCATTTTCGTTTGTATCATTTTTAATTTTATATTTGGAGTCTTTTATTCTTATCATTTTTAAAATGCTGAAATACATAAGTTGCAAGAAGACTTGAGTATCATTGAAGAGGATGCGCACCAATAACAATTGGAGTTTGATCAGTAGAAAGAGCAATTTGAAAGAGAAAGGGCCCATTGGATACGCTCAAAGGGTCAGCTTCATGCACAATTAGAAGATATAAGAAGGCAGAAGAGGGATCAGCATGCAGATTTTGAGGCAGAGCAGCGTCAGTGGATGATAGAGAGAGGTGTGCTACACTGTCTTATTGAAGAGTAAGAGAGACGAGAGGCTCAAATGAGGCACGCACTCAAAACTACCCAGATGTGATTGCAGAATTGTCACGTGAATATGGGGCAATCCAGAGAGCAAGTACTTCGATTGGCAAAAAAAGCAGCATATGTTCATGATGATCATCGTCATCTAAACAATGAGAAAGTTTGTCAACAGGCACGTGCCCTCATTCCACAGTTGCTGGCGGTCTTTCAGAATTTGCACGAGACTTTGGGGGGAGAGTGGAGGCCAAGAGATGAAGATCATTGATGATATCAGTTTAAGCAAGAAGACCAATGAGGATTACAGTTTTAGTACAGTCAATTAGCTTTTAGTTTCATTTTCGTTTGTATCATTTTTAATTTTATATTTGGAGTCTTTTATTCTTATCAAAGTTTGTTTTATTCCAGTCATGTTTGTGTCTTTAGAGTCAGCTTCTATATATTTCCTTTTCTCTCATTATATATAAAATATTTATTGAAAATGAATGAATAATATTTTAGTTTGTTTTGTTTTATTTTGATTAAAAACAAAATTTTAAAAAAATCATCAAAATTTTTATTATTTTCCCCCTCGAACTACGTAATACTCTGATTCATGCAGCATCATGATACGTAGGCAGTCCTCATCGGATACAATTATAGCCATAATAAATTTGAGCAAATATATATTTGAGAGAAAATTTAAAAAAAAAATAGGAAAGAAAAAAGAGCATTATATTCAAAAGGAAATAAACCAATAAGCTGGGATGAAGCATGAAGCCTTCCAAGATCATTTTAGAAATGAAAATGGCATTAGGTTCATGACATACAGTGTGTGATAAATATCTGCAAAATGCCTAACTCTAACACATTTGTTGTTTGTCATTTTAAAGATAAAGTTAAACAGAGGTGGTTGGTTTGCGGTTTAAAATGGAGACTCACCCCTACAACACGAGATCAAAAGGAAAAAGTAGAATGGAAAATAACAGCGAGAATGAGTTAGATAATGATGATGTCCATGGATAATTGGTCGAACAAGGTTAACAAGGTTAGAGACTGGTTGAAGAAGTAAGAGTGTTGAAACAACAAAGAGCAGAGATGCTACAAGATTGGGTGAATGGACGGGCACCGCCCCCACTACCTATAGGGCCTTCAGATAATCTTCATAATGTGTCAGTTGCAAATCAAGTGCCCATCTCTGTAACGACCAGACCGGCCATTTTGAGCTCTAGCGCGTTCTTTGGCGGTTCGAGACCATGAGCATCTTGACTTCAGGTATTATGACTTGTACGCTTGGTCGAAATTGAAATTCAGGAAGTTCGGAGTGGAATTGGAAAGAGACCTCTCATTTCGGAAGCTTTAAGTTGGAAGAATCTGACTAAGGGTTGATTTTGAGCAAACGACCTCGGAATGGAATTTTAATGATTCCAATAGTTTCGTATAGTGATTTTGGATTTATGAGCATGTTCAAATTTGGATTTGGAAGCCCGTAAGACAATTCGGCGCATTTTGGTGAAAATTAAAAAAATAGAAGATTTTTGGAAAGTTTGACCGAGAGTTTGACTTTTTGATATCGGGGTCAGAATCCGATTCTGAAAATTGGAAAAGCTCCATTATATCATTTATGACTCGCGTGCAAAATTTGAGGTCGTTCCGGATTGATTTGATATGTTTCGGCGCAAAATATAGAAGTTGGGAGATTTGAAAACTCACAATTCGATTCGATGCGCGGTTCGTAATTTCGGCGTTGTTTGACGTGGTTTGAATCATCAACTAAGTTCTTATTGTATTTTGGTACATGCTGGTGTAATTGGTTAAGGTCCCGAGGTCCTCGGGTGGATTTCAGAAGGTTAACGGAATAGATTTCGGACAAAGGAGTTGCTGATTTTCTGCTGCAAAAGCTGTTTTTGGAGTCGGTGAGAGTAATTCTAATATTTGTTTCAAGTTGTTATGGTTGGATAATTGATTTCATTAACCCTATTCATGGCATGAATAGTGTTCTTGAGAAAATGAAGGAGAGATAAATAATATTTTTAGAAATGAAATTAAATGATGCAATGAACCTATGGAATCATTTTCTAGCTTAATTGTAAGTGTTCAATTAAGTAATCACAAAATTGAATATTTTGAAAATGTAGGTTACGAAAGACGATGAATGGTAACTTGGCTGTAGTATCATTGATGACTTCAAATGGGTATTAAATGATAAGAGCGGAGTTGAATGTGCTAGTAAGTGAACCTATTAGACGATTTGAGCAGGAGGCTTGTAGCCAACTTGTGAGCCATAAATGGATATTGATAAATATGTTTGAGTCATATGTTGATTGTAATTGAGATTGTAATTGTAGATATCAATTTGTTGGTGGCGTATGAGCATTTTATTCAATGTTACTATGTTGGAGGAGGATTAAAAGCTTGTGAATGTTAATAAAGCGAAAGCGATTTTTGGAGTGTTGGCCATTGGCCGAGTTGTTTGAAAGGTTTGGGGTCGGCTATGGAACTTCGGAGCAAGGTAAGTCTCCTTTCTAACCTTGTAAAAGGTAATTGTACCCATAGGTGAAATAATTAATTATGTGCTACTATTTGTGGGGGGCTATGTACGCACGAGGTGACGAGAGTCCGTACGTAGATACTAGTTATGCCTATATTCGGGTAGTTTTAGGCTTACATCATTATTTGTTGTTATTATATTTGATTTGTGTTTATCGTTTGCTTTGTGAAGAAGCTGGATTGAGCATACTTATTA
>ML332107.1:0-95481 GCA_005239505.1 Nicotiana paniculata
GATGTTTTTGGGTCTATTTATATGTTTAGGATGAACCCTAAACATGTAAAAGACTTCTATTCCCACTTGGAAACACTTAAAATCCGTCAAAACTCGATTTCTGGCCGACTGGGGACCCTGGCGTTTCAGCCCAAATGCCTGGGTAAGGCCAGGCACCCCCTGGCGTTTCAGCCCAAACGCCTACGTAACGCCAGGCACCCCCTGGCGTTTCAGCGCAAACGCCTGGCTAAGGCCAGGCTGGGTCAGGCTGTTTGGCTCTGTCGCCCGGCTATCGCCCGGGTGTCCCCTTTCGCGTATTTTTCGACGTATTTGCATCCGTTTAGCCCCGTTTCCATTTCCAATTCACCTACACATAAAATAAACCNTTTAAAGCCCATAAAATGCAAGGTATATAATGCTTAAAATCATGAATTCTAGCCACGCATTAGTAGGTCTGTAATATTGAATGTGAATTGTGTGAAAATTTTTGGGTCAATCGGACGTGATTTGATAGGTTTCGGCATCGAATGTAGAAGTTGGAAATTTCAAAGTTCATAAAGATTTAATTGAGTTGAGATCCATTGTTTCGATGTTATTTTATGTTATTTTAGGCCTCGAGTAGGTCCGTATGATGTTATGGGACTGAGTTATGTGATTAGACGGGGTCCTGGGGCCCTCGGGTGTGTTTCAGGGTGGTTTCAGATCATTTCCCTATGGTTTTCTACTGCTGGTTTCTGGTGCAGCTGGTGTGCATTGCGATCGTGGTCGTTGGAATGCGATCGCGAAGAGGAAATTTGGAGTCTGCTAAGAAATGCTCATCGCGAAAGTGACAAGGCAGACGCGAACGCGAAGGTGGGATTTCGGAATCTTAAGCGAACGCCTGTAGGCTTATGCGAACGCGTAGAAGGAGATAAGAAGGCAATGAGCTTTAGCCTTCGCAATCGCGAAGGCATTCCTTTGATCGAATAGTAGGGACAGTGCTGGGCAGAGTGTTTTAAAAGCGGGATTTGGTCATTTCTCCTCCATTTTTCATTTGGTTGGGTGGTTTTCATAGCTCTTGGAAGGGAGATTTTTGTCATCACTGTCAAGGTAAGTGATTCCCCGCCTACTGCGAGTTAAATACATGATTATGCATAGATTTAACACAGAAATTAGTAGAAAATTTGGGGTTTTGGTGGAAAGACCTAGAATTTGTATTTTTGACTTTTACCACGGATTCGGGCATGAAATTTAGAGTAAATTATATATTTGAGTTAGTGAGGCTATGGGTAAAGTTTATCTTTGAAAAATTTCGGAATCCGGGCACGTGGGCCCGAGGGCAATATTGTCAACTTTCTGAGCGGAGTTAGGAGTTTATATAAATCGAATTACTATAAGTATTTGAGTGTATTTTCATTGGTTTGCCCGTTATTTGGATAGTTTTGGGGCATTGTGCATCAATTTGAGTCGTCAGAAGGGCTTGGAGGCCGGTTATGAATCTTCGGAGCGAGGTAAGTCTCCTTTCTAATCTTGTAAGAGGGAATTGTCCCCATAGGTGAAATAATGAATTATGTGAAATTATTTTTGGGGGGCTACGTACGCACGAGGTGACGAGAGTCCGTACGTAGTTGCTAGTCATGCCTATGTCCGGGTAGTTTTAGGCTTACATCATGCTTTGTTGTCATTATATTTGGCTTGTATTTATTGTTTGCTTTGAGAAGACGCTGGATTGAGCACACTTATTAAATATTTTTGAAGGGAATCAAAAAATTTTATAAAAATGGGAATGTTGAAAGTTCATGTTTTGAAAAAAAATGGAAGAATACTTTAATAACTCGAGAAATCTATGTTTAACCGCGTCGCATGTATGATTCGCAAGCGGAGTAAGTCCTCCTACCACACTCTTATGGGATCGGGCCGTTCTCCTCGGCAGGATTTATGTACCACACTCTCATGGGAGAGGGCCGTTTGCCTCGGCAGGTTAATAGATGCATCTATGGTTCGCGCCGTTCGACCGTTCGACAGTGCACAATTTACTTTTATGTTGGATCGGGCCGTACGCCTCGACATTTCCTATATATATATATTATCCTCATGGAATCGTGGATAATATTTGGTCTAGAAGCCAGTATATCTAAGGGCTTTCCCTTATTTGAGGTATGACAACCTCTTTGCGGAAATCCATTGTATCTATGTACTTGCTCCGGTACGGAGGGAACTTGCTAGTTGAGAGTTGAGTAAGTTGTGAAACAAAAAAGGCAAAGTACCACGTAATTTATACCTGTTGATTCATATATTTGCCCTGTTTCGTACTTATTCATTTCGTTACTGTATCTAATATTATTTGACCTCTAGTAAGTGTTAAAGTCGACCCCTCGTCACTACCTCTTCGAGGTTAGGCGGGATACTTACTGGGTACACGTTGTTTTTGTACTCATACTACACTTGTTGTGCATTTTGTTGCACATGCACATGTATGTCTACTGGCCTAGCTTGGCGCAGTGGCATGGTTGATATGGAGACTTAGGTGATCTGCATCCCCCGAGACAACCCGCATCCAGTATAGTCTCCTTCAGAGTATTGTATTTTCTTTTCGTTCCAATTTGTATTCCGGACAGTTATTGTATTACATTTGTTACCTAGAAATTGCTCATGCACTTGTGACACCGGGTTCTGGGATGACTTTGGGATCTATTTGTTAATTAAATTTGTTAAGACATCGTTATTTACTCAGTAAAGTTTATTGATTATTATATAATGTAATGAAAAGTAATGATTTTAAAATACTAAAATAGAAATTTAATTAACTTTTAGTGTTGGCTTGCCTGACAGAGGTGTCCGGCGCCATCACGACCTTTCATAGAATTTTGGGTCGTGACAACATAGTATCAGAGCACTAGGTCCCCTTAGGTCTCACGAGTCATGAGCAAGTCCAGTAGAGTCTTGCGGATCGGTACAGAGATGTCTGTACTTATCTTCGAGAAACTACAGGGCTATTAGGAGCACTTACTTTCTTCATTCCTCATCGTGCGATTTGATTCCTTTGAGGTTTATGCCTACGTTTCTTCTTACTCAGTCTTACACGTCGCGAATCGCTTGCTATAAATCGGGAATTTGAGGAATTTTAATGGTACTACAGGTAAGGTGCGTGAGGTTTTTCCATGCCTAGTTGGTTGGGGCTATTGTTGTCACTTTGCAGAATGATATTATGTTGTTTCAGCTCAGTAGCTGTATTTATGAGAGATTTGAGGCTATGCTTAGGTTTTTATGATGCTTATGATTGGTCATCGCACGATGTTGATGTGATGATAGGATGCATGCCCATATGTCAGGGAAATGAATGATGGAGGTCTTCACAGAGCGTGATACCGAGATTTTAGTATTTTATTTCCGGCGGAGGAAGGACAATTGGACTGTAAATGACCAGGTTCGGGTTGATAGAGTAATGAGACTGGGTGTTTTTCAAGTGAGGTGGAATCTTCTCTGTGATGTGGCATCGTCGTCTTTGATCGAATAGAATATGTTAAGTTCGCCAGTGCTATGGTTTCTTCGGTTGCATTGGGTCAAAGTAATGTGAAGTAGTATTGAAGAAGCGGCTGTCAGAGATTGTAGTGTGCGGTGGTTCAGGATTGAATAACTATTTCTAATGTAGGCGGCTCGAGGAAGATCATCTTCAGAGAGTTTTAAGGTCGTGGTGGTCTGCTGGTTTACGTGCTACAGAGAATGATATTTATTTGAGGCAACAACCGAGCAGAATACGATGAGGAAAGAGAAGTGGGAAGTGTCAGGCAATGGTCGAATTTCTAGAAGGCCAGGTGTAAGAAGCGGAAGTCGAGAAGTTGCTTAAAGGATCGAGTTTGACCAAAGTGGGAGAGTAGCAGTGTAGCATATGAGATCTATGGTAAGATAGCTGCACATGTTGAGGAGAAGTTTAGAGCGATTTGAGAATTTTAGTGGACGGTGGTTGGGTCCACGGGCTTAAATTGAAATATTGGCTATTTCGGCGGAAGATTGGACAACAGGGAGAAGTTGTTCGATATGAATGTCACGACCCAATTTACCCTCCGAAAGGTATCGTGACGGAACCTACTCTATATGACTAGGTAAGCCTAGAATTTGCAGAAAATGACAGAATCAATAAAATAAAGCCAGAAAAAGAACTCAAGTAGATATAACGTTACTGCTCAACATATACATTTACTTCCCAAAACCCGGAATGCCACCATAGTCACAAGCTCTGTACAAAATGTAGCTCCATACAATGAAATAGTGGGAAAATATAAAAGTCTTATATGCCTATACTAGAGTAGAAGGGGACTCGTGGGATTCTGCGGACGTGGAAGAATTACCTCGTGGTCTCCTGGCTGCTGCTAGAACGACTCCTAGCCACGATACTCGGTGTTGGTACCTGGATCTGCACATGGGGAAAACATGCACAGAAATGGGCGCGAGTACTCCACATTCGGTACTCCGTAAGTGCCAAGCTAACCCCAGTCAAGTAGTGACGAGGTTAGGTTGAGGCCCTACTGAGTTTGTAAAAACAAGTCAATATATAATTTAAAACAGTGAAATACAGACAAGCAATGATAAACAGGATTAACAAAGACAGAATGATTTAATAACAGAAAAAGAGCCCTCGGCTCAGCAAAATATATATCTCAACAGTAAATGTGCAATGCAATACACGGGGAAAGCTTCCGGATCTCAGTCCGTAGTCCCAATTTGAATATGCTATGCAGTACAGGGGGAAAGCTCCCGGATCTATGTCTGTAGTCCCAATTTAAATATGCATTTTAGTACAGGGGGAACCTCCCAGATCTCGGTCTGTAGACCCAATTTAAATATGAAATGCAGTTCAGGGGAAAAGCTCCCGGATCTCAGTCCGTAGTCCCAATTTGAATATGCTATGCAGTACAGGGGGAAAGCTCCCGGATCTATGTCTGTAGTCCCAATTTAAATATGCATTTTAGTACAGGGGGAACCTCCCGGATCTCGGTCTGTAGACCCAATTTAAATATGAAATGCAGTTCAGGGGAAAAGCTCCCGGATCTCAGTCCGTAGTCCCAATTTAAATATACAAAGTAGAAGTATGTCAATTATGGCTTAATTAAACAATCCAGTAAAAACAACAGACAAGAATAGAGTAAAGCTACCTAAGCATGATGTGACTAGTAGCAAATAAGAGGAAATCAAGTTAGAACAGGTAGGCATGCTTACTCTTAAGCTATCTACTCTATTAAGATGGAAACAGTAATGTGTGAATGAAAATGAGAGATTTCGTATGAGTAAAAATAGGATTTTAGCAACAATGACCCGTGTACGCACTCATCACCTCGCGTACACGACGTCCACATAACAAAATCAGTATAAAATTCCTATTGGAAAGTCCCCAACACAGAATTAGGCAAGCCGCTTACCTTGACTGTGCTAATCAACTCAATACCATGCTCTTGCCACGAGTATCTGACTCTGGGTGGCCAAATCTATTCAAATCGAATGCATGGTGTAAATATCACTTCAAGGGAACAAAATAGCTAATTATTTATAAGCTAATACGCGGAATTAGGAAATTCGCCCAAAAAGTCCCACTGGCCCACATCTCGGAATCGGGTAAAATTTATATTTCCCGAACACCCATTCACTCATGAACCCACTCGAACAAGAATCAACAAAATTCGACGTCTAAATCTCCCTAAATCCTCAGATTTCTACTCGGGAAAATTTCATCTCATTTCCATGGTTTTTCATCAATTTCATTGATTAGATTGAGGAAAATGATAGATATTATCGATATATAAAGGGATTAAGGTTAGAAAACGTTACCTATGATCCTCCTCTTCAAATCCCACTGAAAATTGCGAAGTTCCAAGCTCATAATCGATTTTGGAATTATGAAATTCAAACCCTCGGATTTTGGTATAAACTGCCCAGACATTTCGCACCTGCGACACTGGGATCGCACCTGCGGTTCCGCACCTGAGGAAACCCAATCGCAGGTGCGAAAGTTCATTAAGTGGCCTAGGGTCGCATCTGCGGCACCCCTTTCGCACATGCGTGCCCGCACCTGCAGAAATACCATCGCAGGTGCGGAAAGTCATTTAATGTCTTGGGGCCGCACCTGCGGCTCTCCCTTCGCACCTGCGGAAATACTATCGCAGGTGCGAGACACCAGAACCAGAATGGTTCAGCTGTTCTCAAATTCGCAAACTCACCTGTTGGGCATCCGAAACAACCCCGAGGCTCCCAGGACCTCAACCAAACCTACCAACTGACCCTAATACCTTGTTCAAACTTGGTCGAGCCTTAAAAACACATCTCATAACATCAAAATCATCAATTATGCATAGATTCAAGCCTAAGAACTTAGGAAATTTCTAGAATTCACATCCGATGCCGAAACACGTCTAAACTCACCCGAATGACCTCAAACTTTGCACACAGGTCATAAATGACATTATGGAGCTGCTGTCGCTTTTGGAAATCTATTCCGAGTCCGATATCAAAATTTCACCTATCGGCTGAAATTGCCAAAATTCTAACTTCCGCCAATTCAAGCCTAAATTCACAATCGACCTCGAAAACACATTCCGAACCAGCTCCTAACCCTGAAATCACCCAACAGAGCTAATGGAGTCGACGAAATTCTATTCTGGATCCGTCTTGACATAACTCTAGCTACGGCCAGATTTTTAAAGCTAAATTTCACATTTATGGACTATGTGTCCAAAATCACCCCGTATTTCATCACTCAATGCTCCGACAAGTTCCAATAACGTAAATAGACACGGGAGAAGCGGTAAATAGGGGATCGGGGCACTAATTCTTAAAATGACCGACCAGGTTGTTACATCCTCCCCCTCTTAAGAAAATCGTTCGTCCTCGAACGAGCGTAGAAACATACCTGAAGGTGGGAAAAGATGAGGGTACTGACTCCACATATCCTGCTCGGTCTCCCAAGTCGCCTTCTCGACCGGCTGACCCCTCCACTGATCGTTTACTGATGCAATATCCTTTGACCTGAGCTTTCTGACCTGCCTGTCCAATATAGCCACAGGCTCCTCAACATATGATAGATCCTTGTCCAATTGGACTGAGCTGAAATCCAAGACATGAGTCGGGTCACCGTGATACTTCCGGAGCATGGAGACGTGGAACACCGGATGAACCCCTGCTAGGCTAGGTGGCAGGGCTAGCTCATAAGAAAACTCCCCAACACGTCGCAACACCTCAAAAGGGAAATAAATCTCGGACTCAGCTTGCCTTTCTTCCCGAACCTCATGACGCCTTCATAGGCGATACCCGAAGCAAAACCCGATCACCGGTCATAAATTCCAAGTCACAAACCTTCTGGTCCGCATAGCTCTTCTTCCTGGACTAAGCTGTGCGAAGTCTCTCCTGAATCACCTTCACCTTGTCCATGGCATCCTGAACAAAATCTGTACCCAACAATCGGGCCTCTCCTGACTCAAACCATCCCACGGGAGACTTGCACCGCCTACCATACAAAACCTCATACGGCGCCATCTGAATGCTGGACTGGTAGCTGTTGTTATAAGCAAACTCTGCAAGAGGTAAGTATCGATCCCATGACCCTCCAAAATCCATCACAAAGGCACGGACCATATCCTCGAGAATATGAATTGTGCGCTCGGACTGCCCGTCCGTCTGAGGGTGAAAAGTTGTGCTCAACTCTACCCTGGTGCCTAACTCCTACTGAACGGCTCTCCAAAACCGTGAAGTAAACTGTGTACCTTTGTCTGAAATGATAGATACTGGAATACCATGGAGGCGAACAATCTGTATGATATAAATCTCAGCCAACCTCTCCGATGAATATATAGTCAGTATTGGAAGGAAATGGGCTGATTTAGTTAGCCGATCCACAATCACCCAAATAGCATCATGCTTCCTCAAAGTCTGAGGAAGTCCAACCACAAAGTCCATGGTGATCCACTCCCACTTCCACTCTAGAAGCTCAATCTAATGAAATAACCCTCCCGGTCTTTGATGCTCACATTTGACTTGCTGACAATTGAGACACTTGGCTACAAACTCGACTATATCCTTCTTCATCCTTCGCCACCAATAGTGCTGTGTCAGATCCTGGTACATCTTTGCGGTACCCGGATGTATGGAATATCACGAACTATGGGCCTCCTCAAGAATCAACTCCCGAAGCCCATCCATGTTGGGCACACAGATATGGCCCTGCATCCTCATTACCCCATCATCACCTATAGTCACATCCCTGGCATTACCCCGCCAGACTCTATCCTGAAGAACCAAAAGGTGGGGATCATCATACTGGCGCTCTCTGATACGGTCATGAAGGGAAGATCGAGCAACCACACAAGCTAATACCCGGCAAGGCTCAGAAAGATCCAATCTCACAAACTGACTGGCTAAGGACTGAACATCTAAGGCTAGAGGCCTCTCAGCTGCAAGAAGGTATGCCAAACTCCCCAAACTCTCCGCCCGGCGACTCAAGGAGCCGGCCACCATATTGGCCTTCCCCGGGTGGTATAATATAGTGATGTCATAGTCCTTTAGCAACTCCAACCACTTACGCTGGCGCAAATTTAGATCCTTCTGCCTGAATATTTGCTGCAAACTCCGGTGATCCATGAATATCTCACAGGGAACACCGTATAAATAATGTCAGCATATCTTCAGGGCCTGAACAATCGCATCCAACTCG
This sequence comes from Nicotiana paniculata, assembly GCA_005239505.1. Taxonomy (NCBI): domain Eukaryota; kingdom Viridiplantae; phylum Streptophyta; class Magnoliopsida; order Solanales; family Solanaceae; genus Nicotiana; species Nicotiana paniculata. The sequence continues at coordinate 8,657 of ML332107.1, forward strand.
AGATCATGAACATGGTAGTTTTTCTCATGGACCTTCAATTGTCTGGACGCTTAGGCAATCACCCTACCGTCCTGCATCGACACTGCTACCAAGCTAATCCTCGAAGCATCATAATAAACTGCATAGGACCCGGAACCGGTAGGCAAAACCAACATAGGAGTTGTAGTCAGGGCTGTCTTGAGCTTCTGAAAGCTCTCCTCACACTACTCAGTCCATATAAAAGATGCACCCTTCTGGGTCAGTCTGGTCATAGGTGCTGAAATGGATGAAAATCCCTCTATAAAACGGCGATAATACCCAGCCAAACCGAAGTAACTGCGGATCTCCATAGTTGAGGACGATCTGGGCCAACTCTGTACCACCTCCACCTTCTTCGGATCTACCTTGATCCCATCTAAAGACACCACGTGGCCTAGGAATGCCACAGAATCAAGCTAAAATTCACACTTAGAAAACTTGGCATACAACTTCTTCTCCCTCAATGTTTGAAGCACAGTCCTCAAGTGCTGCTCATGGTCCTCCTGGGACCTAGAATATACCATAATGTCATCAATGAGCACAATGACGAAAGTATCAAGATAAGGCCGAAATATGCTGTGCATCAGGTGCATGAAGGATGCTGGCCATTGGTCAGCCCAAATAACATAACAAGGAACTCATAGTGGCCATATTTGGTCCTGAAGGCAGTCTTCGAGATATCCGGTTCCCGAATCTTCAACTGATGATAACTGGAATGCAGATCAATCTTGGAGAACATCCTAACACCCTGTAACTGGTCAAATAGATCATCAATGCGAGGTAATGGGTATCTGTTCTTCACTGTCACCTTATTCATCTGCCGGTAGTCAATACACATACGCATCGAGCCATCCTTTTTCTTCACAAATAATACCGGAATGCCCAAAGGTGATACACTAGGCCTGATGAATCCCTTCTCAAGAAACTCTTGTAACTGCTCCTTCAACTCTTTCAACTCAGGAGGAGCCATGCGATAAGGAGGAATGGAAATGGCCTGAGTGTCCGGCAACAAGTCAATGCCGAAATCAATGTCTCTATCGGGCGGCATACCAGGAAGATCAGCTGGAAATACATCAAAATAGTCCCTGACAACTGGAACTGACCCAACTGTAGCGGTGTCAGCACTAACATCTGTCACATAAGGCAAATATGCATAGCACCCCTTTTCAACCATCTAATGGTCCTTAAGAAAATAAATGACTCGGTTAGGAGTATACTCCAAGGAATATCTCCACTCTAACCTCGAAAATCATGGCATAGCCAGCATCACGGTCTTGGTGTGACAATCAAGAATAGCATAATAGGGAGACAGCCAGTCCATACCAATATAACATCAAAATCTACCATATTGAGTAGTAGTAAATCAGCTCTGGTCTCAAAACCACTGATAGCAATCAAACATGACTGATATACGCGGTCCACAACAAGATCTCCCACCGGAGTAGAAACATAAACAAGGGAACTCAAAGAATCTCGGGTTATCCCCAGATGTATAGAAAAATAGGAAGACACATATTAATATGTAGAGCCTGGGTCAAATAATACCAATGCATCCCTATGACAAACGGGAACAATACCTATAATGACTAAATATGAAGCAATGTCCTTGGACCGGGACAGAAGATCATAGTACATGGCCTGGCCTCCCCCTCTAGGGAGACCTCGACCTCCCTGACCTCCACCTCGAGCTACCTGACATGGTGGGGTAGCAGTTAGGGCTGGAAGAATAGTTGAAGGACCTGGTGGAAGACGTGGAGCCTTATAAATCTGAGGGGGTTCACCCTGATAAGTTTGAGGTGGTGCGCCCCTCCTCGCTAGGGGGCAATCTCTGATCATATGGTGAGGGTCACCACACTCAAAGCAACCCCTCGGAGTACGTGGCAGCCGCTGCTGACTCTGAACTGGCCTGCTAGGCTGGCCAGTGGTAGCACCTCGAGCAGGAGGCACTTGAGATACTGGTGGTGCATAATAAGGCTCGTAAGGTCTAGGAGGAGCTGGAATATCGCTTGCTGCTGGGAGAGCTGAATGAACAACGCGACTCACAAAACCCCTTCCATAGCGTGTTATTGGTGCACGGGCTCTAGAAAATTGGCCAGTCTCTCGAGACATCTTGGCCTCTCTCTCCTCCCTGTCCCAGGCTAACATAGTCTCAATCCTCCGGGCAATACTCACGACCTGCTGGTAGGTAATATCGGTCTCCAGCTCTCTGGCCATGCTGGTTCAAATACTGGGGTGGAGTCCCTCAATAAAGCGCTGAACCCTCTCTCTGACAGTGACAACCAAAGCTGGTGCATGGCGAGCTAAATCGCTGAAACGGACTTCATACGCTGACACAGTCATGGCACCCTGGCGTAGCTGCTCAAACTCCGCACACAATGCATCCCTGAAGCTCTGAGGGACAAACTAAAGTAAGAACATCTTGGAAAACTGAGCCCAAGTAAGTGAAGCTGCCTCGTCCGGGCTACTAAGCTCAAAAGCACGCCACCACTGATAAGTTTCTCCCCTCAGCTGGAAAGTAATGAAAGAAACCCCACTCGTCTCCACAATACCTATAGTGCGGAGAATGCGATGACACCCCTCAAGAAAACCCAGGGCGTCATCCGAAGCTAGTCCGTTGAACTCAGGTGGGTGGTACTTCTTGTACCTCTTAAGTCGGAGCTGCTCTACATAGGAACAACTATCCTAGTCTTATGCTGAGCTGGAGCTGCTGGGGTCATAAAAATATACTCTGGAACCTGCCCAATATGAATTGTCTACTCAGGAGTACGGGCTGCAGGAGTCTGTGTCCCTTCTCCGGCCTGGGATGTAGATGGAGCTATCAGGAGTAGACCCGCCTGAGACAGATTAGTGAAGGCACTCAAAAACTGGTCCAATGTCTCCTAGAGGTCTGGATTAACAGTAGGGACCTCCTGTGCCCCTCCAACTGTAGCTGTTGGGGGCTCCTTTGCCTCTGCTCTAGCCGGTGCTCGGGCTGCACCGCGTGTTCGTCCCACGCCTCGGCCCCTGCCTCTGGTGGCTCTGACTAAGGGCTTGGGTGCCTGGTCATCAGTACATCCGGTACGGGTACGAACCATCTTCAAGCAAGAATAGAATAGAGTTTAAGAATTTGATAACAGCAACTAGCACGATAAGGAATTCCAAAGAATTTGATTGTTCCAAACAGTTACATAGCCTCCCGAAGATAGATACGAATGTCTCCGCACCGATCCGTGAGACTCTAATAAATCGGCTTGTGACTTGTGACTCCTATGAACCTAGACGCTCTGATACAAACTTTTCACGATCCAATTTACCCTCCGAAAGGTATCGTGACGGCACCTAGTCTCTATGACTAGGTAAACCTAGAATTTGCAGAAAATGATAGAATCAATACAATAAAGCTAGAAAAAGAACTCAGGTAGATATAACGTAACTGCTCAGCATATACATTTACTTCCCAAAACCCGGAATGTCACTATAGTCACAAGCTCTGTACTAAATTTAGCCCTATACAATGAAACAGTGGAAAAATATACAAGTCGTCTATGCCTATATTAGAGTAGAAGGGGACTCGTGGGATTCTGCAGACGCAGCAGAATTACCTCGCGGTCTCCTAGCTGCTGCTAGAATGACTCCTAGCCACGATTGTGGGTGCTGGTATCTGGATCTGCACATGGGGAAAACATGCGCAGGAAAGGGTGTGAGTACTCCACATTTGGTACTCCGTAAATGCCAAGCCTAACCCCAGTCAAGTAGTGACGAGGTCAGGCTGAGGCCCTAGTGAGTTTGTAAAAACAAGTCAATATATAATTTAAAACAGTGAATACAGATAAGCAATGATAAACATGATTAACGAAGACGGAAAGATTTAATAACAGAAAAAGAGCCCTCGGCTCAGCACAACATATATCTCAACAGTATATGTGCAATGCAATACACGGGGAAAGCTCCCGTATCTCAGTCCGTAGTCCCAATTTAAATATGCTATGCAGTACATGGGGAAAGCTCCCGGATCTCTGTCCGTAGTCCCAATTTAAATATGCATTTCAGTACAGGGGGAAAGCTCCCGGATCTCGGTTTGTAGTCCAAATTTAAATATGAAATGTTGTTCAGGGGGAAAGCTCTCGAATCTCGGTCCGTAGTCCCAATTTAAATATGCAAAGTAGAAGTATGTCGATTATGGCTTAATTAAACAATCCAGGAAAAAATACAGACAAGAATAGAGTAAAGCGACCTAAGCATGATGTGACTCGTAGCAAATAAGAGGAAATCAAGCCAGAACAGGTAGGCATGCTTACTCTTAAGCTATCTACTCTATTAAGAAGGAAACAGTAATATGTGAATGAAAAAGCGATTTTGTAGGAGTAAAAATAGGATTTTAACAACAATGACCTGTGTACGCACTCGTCACCTCGCGTACATGGCATCCAAATAACAAAATTAAGATAAAAATTCCTAAGGGAAAGTCCCCAACACAGAATTAGGCAAGCCACTTACCTTGAGTGCGCTAATCAACTCAATACCACGCTCTTTCCACGAGTATCTGACTCTGGATGGCCCAAATCTATTAAAATCGAATGCATGGTGTAAATATCACTTCAAGGGAACAAAATAGCTAATTATTTATAAGCTCATACGCGAAATTAGGAAATTCGCCCAAAAAGTCCCCCGGGCCCACATCTCGGAATCGGGTAAAATTTATATTACCCGAACACCCATTTGCTCATGAACCCACTAGAAGAAGAATCAACAAAATCCGATGTCTAAATCTCCCTAAATCCTCAGATTTCTACTTGGGAAAATTTCATCCCAGTTCCATGGTTTTTCATCAAATTTCATTGATTAGATTGAGGAAAATGATAGAGATTATCGATATATAAAGGGATAAAGGTTAGAAAAACGTTACCTATGATCCTCCTCTTCAAATCCCATTGAAAATTGCCAAGTTCCGAACTCACAATAGATTTTGGAATTATGAAATTCAAACCCTCGAATTTTGGTATAAACTGCCCAGACATTTCGCACCTGCGACACTGGGATCGCACATGCGGTGCCGCACCTGCGGAAACCCAATCGTAGGGGCAGAAGTTCATTAAGTGGCCTGGGGTTGCACCTGCGACACCCCTTTTGCACCTGCGGAAATTCATTTAGTGGACTAGGTCCTCAGCTGCGGCACCCCTTTCGCACTTGCGTTTCTGCACCTGCGGAAATACCATCGCAGGTGCGAGACACCAGAACCAGAATGGTTCAACTGTTCTCAAATTCGCAAACTCACCCGTTGGGCATCCAAAACAACGGTGAGGCCCTCGGGACCTCAACCAAACCTACCAACTGACCCTAATACCTTGTTCAAACTTGGTCAAGCCTTAAAAACACATCTCATAACATTAAAATCATCAATTATGCATAGATTCAAGCCTAAGAACTTAGGAAATTTCTAGAATTCACATCCGATGCCGAAACACATCTAAACTCAGCCGAATGACCTCAAACTTTGCACACAGGTCATAAATGACATTATGGACCTATTGTCACTTTGGGAAATCCATTCTGAGTCCGATATCAAAATTTCACCTATCGGCCGAAATCGCCAAAATTCTCACTTTCGCCAATTCAAGCCTAAATCCACAACCAAAAACACATTCCGAACATGCTCCTAACCCCTAAATCACCCAATGGAGCTAACGGAGTCGACGGAATTCCATTCCGGATTTGTCTTCACACAGCTCTAGCTACATCCAGATTTCTAAAGCTAAATTCCACATTTATGGACTATGTGTCCAAAATCACCACGGATTTGATCACTCAACACTCTGACAAGTTCCAATAACATAAATATAAATGGGAGAAGTGATAAATAGGGGATCGGGGTGCTAATTATTAAAATGACCGACCAGGTCGTTACAATGAAGAAGGATGCATCATAGCTGCGAATTAGAAGATATTCTCGCGCATTTAGTAGATGTCCATGAGGAGCAGACAGACTGGTAAAGTTGGTAAATGAGAATGGGTGTAGGATGGGGTATTGATTCCATAGAGATTGTGCAGTACAACGTCATTGGAAGGTGTCAGTTGGTGATTTTCGCAGGTGGCTAATCTTCTGTGAGCAAGTCAGTGGTTGCGTGGTTGGTAGAGTTTAACGAGGGATTTTACTGACTATTCAGCAAGGGGTCAGATATGAGAATGTTGTTAATGACTCAGAGTGCTTGTGAAATACTAACGGAATGATTTCAAGGAATTTTGCAAGTTGGTTATGTAGGTTCATGTCAACAATGAAGGAAGATTCTTGGTGAGTTCCAGATTTGTGTAATAACGGCTTTAGGCTAAGTATGAGAGTTCCACCGCCTACGATTGGGTTGCATAGGTATCTACTGGCGAAAATTCTGGTCATCGGCATATTAGTGGCTTATTACAGCTAATGGAAGAAGACATGAGTAGTGATTGAGCATAGGATTTGCTATGTGTGAAAAGGTTGGTCTTATGGAATCAGGTTTAGGCTTTGGAAAGATTCATGATTTATGCTTAGTACATGGGTAATTTGCAAGGGAAGTAATTCAGTTGGGTGCTTATTCAAGATGGGTGTTCAGGTACTAGCGAAGCCGTGGAGTTGATTATATTCGGGACCAAGCCAGAGTGGGTGACTCTCAACAGCGGTCCTAGTAGATTCAAAGGTTATAATGCGGTGCCTAAGGATTTCAAGCCCGTGGTATGGTTGGGAATCGAGTTTTTGGTAGCGGATTATGATAAGAGGCTCGGGGTATTCTATGTTGTTCTCGGATTGCAGTGCAGCATTTGGGAGGAATGAGAAGGAGTGACTTCGGATTCGTAGAGGAATTTTCGAAATGGGTGTATCAGTGAGGATATGAGCTTGCGCGCTAGGAGGGTGTGAGATGGTTCGTGGGATTTTAGACAACATGGTCTCGTGACGCAAGGCCACTTAGGGTGAGTGCGAATTGAGTTGTTATGTGTTTACTGGAGTTGTCATTATTTCTAAGTCAAGTCACGGATAAATTAGAAGAATATAGATTGGCTAGCCATGGTTAAAATGGCATATTTATGGCAGTGATCAGTTCCTTCAGCGTGATTAAGTTATGCATGTGACTGGTGACGGTGCGTGCGAGTGCTTGTTGGCCATCGTAATTGATTTTATTGGAAGTATTCACGCATTTTGGTCTGTTATGCGTAGGCGGATTTCGGAAGGGTTATGGTGGTTTACACCACTACTTGAGGACTTGCATATTCTACAATTATGAGGATTTGTTTGCGTGTTGTTGTGGATCTTTTGGAAGGAGTTAAGTAAACGATTTCTATATGATGAAGTATTTACCCTATTAGTGGTTCAGGAGTTATGGCGAGATTCATGTGCGATTGCATATTGGCACGTTAGGTGCGGTGAACAGAATGAAATTTGGAAGTAAGAATCAAGGTTGCGGTTCGGTGTTGACAAGGATGTCACGTGCTCGGATGGGCAGGAAAGGATTTAGATGTTTAGAGTAAGTTGGTATTGTCTTTAGCGTCACTTGAGACCGGTGTTTTGTGAAAGACGCTTTGTATCCTGGTTATGGATTCTTGATTTGCTTTACAGCGTTAATGTGGTCGGTGGTATGGATGTGCAGAGTTGTTACCTTGTGTGAAAGGTTGTGGGAGTGTTACCGCGGGAAGATTGTACAAGTGTGACATTGTAGTCACTTGATTGATTGAAGATTTAAACCAAGTATGAAGAATGTGGTAATATCTCTTATTTGAGAATTTATGCTTGGAGGGCGCTCGGTTCATTAGCTTGCGTACTGTGGAAGTTTGCTCTGGTTATGATGGTTGTTCTTGTGTGTTATGGGAAAAAGGAGGTTATTAGAGACCTGTGAAAGGTTATTAGCCTAGTACGGTGCGATCAAAATCGACTTGAGGTCTGTGGATGGATTTAAATATGAATACGGGCTCTATATCAGGCCAGAGGTGTTCATTTCAGTATCGCGCTCCTCGTGGAGGTGTATTAGAATGTTAGGTGTTATTTCAACGTCTGCTATTTCATATGATACTATATTGTGCTGTGTGAGTTGTGCAACGGCTTGATAATTATCTTATGTGTTGAGATTCCACATAGCGATGGTATTATATGAGCAGGATGGCTCGTGAGATTCAAATCATATATCGCACCTTAGTTGTGCTTGAGTTTTGTAGCTACTGGCACTATATGTCTCCCCGGGGATGGTATTGTGCACTTAGCGTTACTTGTGACCGATATTCATTATTTTGTAGTAATGAGCAATTTAGCTCGGTGTGTATCTCCTTATGTGAACTTTATGTGTGGATCGGGTGGCACACCGCCACAGATATGTTATTTGGATCGGGCTACACGCCGCAACAGTGTGATGTTGAGTATGGTTTTCTATATTATATTTTGTGTGTTTTGTTTCCCATTTTTTGAGGAAAGTTCATATTAGTGTGTGAGTTGAGTAGTTCCTCCCAGAGTTCGTTTTCCTTATGTATAGCATTTCAGGTTGTAGTTTATTGGCACGTTATGGCATCATATGAGACTTTTGGTCATGTCTGGGGTGGCTTGTTGCCTTAGCGGTTCGTACTGGGAGAGAAGAGATTATTGGATCTAGGATCAGTGCAATAAGATCATATGAAGTGTATTAAAGAACAAATACCATTATTTAGTTCATAATGAGGTGATGATTCTAGTCAAGAGGAGAGGTTCAATGATTTGTTGACTCTACAGTTGGTTATGAAATTCTACACATCTCGCTCGTCCTGGCGGTTATGTAAAAGTTGGGGCAAGATATATATAGGTCATGAGATGCATTGGGAGCATCAGATTCGTGGAATTTTGGCTATTAAGATCAGAGAATATTATTATGGTTAGGTGAATTATATGGCGTATGGTGCTAATTTAGCAAAGGCATGCAATCATGTTCTGGTACCTCGTGTAGTGATTGATTCGGTGTTCATATATTGGAAATAAGCCTGGCAGGGAATTTTGGGAGTTGGAACTGGGTTCTGAGCTTATTGTATGGATAAATAAGGATATCTTCAGATTTGATTGAGATAATGTGCTCAATTGAGTGGTGGTAGCACAGGTAGGTGAGCGAAGTGTTAAACACCTATTTCAGATAACTCCAGAGCAGTTTTTAGCACGTTCGAGGATAAACGTATGTTTGAGTGGGAGAGAATGTAACGACCCGACCGGTCGTTTTGAGATCTAATATGTCGTTTGGCGATTTGGGTCTATGAGCAGCGTCATTTCAGGTATCATGACTTGTAGGCGTGGTCGAAATTGAATTTTGGGAAATTCGAAGTCAAATTGGAAAGAAAGTTCTCATTTCGGAAGCCTTAAGTTGGAAGAATTAACTAAGATTGGATTTTTGAGTAAACGACCTCAGAATCAGGATTTGAAGGTTCCAGCAGGTTCGTATGATGATTTCGGACTTAGGCGTATGTTTGGAGCGGGTTTTGGATGACCCGGGAGCGTTTCGGCGCAAATTATGGAACTTAGTATTTTAGAAGAAATTTCATGAGTCTGGGTTGAAGAGCATTTCAGTGTTATTGATGTCTGTTTGGGATTCTGAGTCTTGGAATAGCTCCATATGGTGATTTTGGTGTTAGGTGCGCGATTGGAAGTGAATTCGGAAGTCAATGGGTCATTTTGGAGTTATTTGGCTAAAGTTAGAAATTTGAAGTTTTTAAGAAGTCCGACCAGAAGTGGAAATTTTGATATCGAGGTTGGATTCCGATTCTGAAAGTTGTGGTAGGTCCGTAATGTTGAATGTGACTTGTGTGCAAAATTTGGGGTCAATCGGGACGTCATTTGATAGGTTTCTGCATCGAATGTAGAAGTTAAAAATTTAAAAATTCATAAAGATTTAATTGAGTTGCGATCCATTGTTTCGATGTTATTTGATGTGATTTGAGGCCTCGAGCAGGTCCGTGTGATGTTATGGGAGTGAGTGGTGTGATTAGACGGGGTCCCGGGGGCCTCGGGTATGTTTCGGGGTGGTTTCAGATCATTTCCCCATGGTTTGCTGCTGCTGGTTTCTGGTTCAGCTGGTGTACATTGCGATTGTAGTCATTGGGATGCAATCGTGAAGAGGAAATTTGGAGGCTGCTGAGAAATGCTCATCGCAAACGCGGCAAGGCAGACGTGAACGCGGAGCTGGGATTTCAGAAGCCTACGCAAACGCCTGTAGGTTTATGCGAACGCGCAGAAGGGGATAAGGAGGCAGTGAGTTTCAGCCTTCACGGTCGTGAAGGCGTTCCTGCGATCGCATGGTAAGGACAATGTTGGGCAGAGTCTTTTAAAAGCGGGATTTGGTCATTTCTCCTCCATTTTTCATTTGGTTGGGTGGTTTTTATAGCTCTTGGAAGGAAGATTTTCGTCATCACTGTCAAGGTAAGTGATTCTCTGCCTATTGCAAGTTAAATACATGATTATGCATAGATTTAACAAAGAAATTAGTAGAAAATTTGGGGTTTTGGTGGAAAGACCTAGAATTTATATTTTTGACTTTTACCACGGATTTGGGTATGAAATTTAGAGTAAATTATATATTTGAGTTAGTGAGGCTATGGGTAAAGTTTATCTTTGAAAAATTTCAGAATTCGGGCACGTGGGCCCTCGGGCAATATTGTCAAATTTCCGAGCGGAGTTAGGAATTTATATAAATTGAATTGTTATAAGTATTAGAGTGTATTTTCATTGGTTTGCCTGTTATTTGGATAGTTTTAGGGCGTTGTGCATCATCTTGAGTCGTCGGAAGGGCTTGGAGGTCGGTTATGAATCTTCGGAGCGAGGTATGTCTCCTTTCTAACCTTGTAAGAGGGAATTGTTCCCATAGGTGAAATGATTTATTATGTGATAGGGCTCTATGTACGCACGAGGTGATGAGAGTCTGTACGTAGCTACTAGTTATGCCTATGTCCGGGTAGTTTTAGGCTTACATCATGCTTTGTTGTTATTATATTTGGCTTGTGTTTATGGTTTTCTTTGAGAAGAAGCTGGATTGAGCATACTTATTAAATATTTTTGAAGGGAATCAAAAATTGTTATAAAAATAGGAATCTTGAAAGTTCATGTTTTGAAAAAAATGGAAGAATAGTTTAATAACTGGAGAAATCTATGTGTAACCGCGTCGCATGTATGATTCGCGAGCGGAGTAAGTCCTCCTACCACACTCTTATGGGATCGGGCCGTTCACCTCGACAGGATTTATGTACTAAACTCTCATAGGAGCGGGCCGTTCGCCTCGACAGTGCAGAGTTTACTTTTATGTTGGATCGGGTCGTATGCCTCGACATTTTCTATATATAAATTATCCTCATGGAATCGTGCGTAATATTTGGGCTAGAAGCCAGTACATATAAGGGCTTTCCCTTATTCTAAGTATGACAACCTCTTTGAGGAAATCCATTGTATCTATGTATATGCTCTGGTACGGAGGGAACTTGCTAGTTGAGGGTTGAGTAAGTTGTGAAAAAAAGAAGAAGGAAAAGTACCATGTAATTTATACCTGTTGTTTCATATATTTTCCCTGTTTCGTACTTATTCCTTTCGTTACTGTATCTAATATTATTTTACCTCTATTAAGTGTTAAATTCGACCTCTCGTCACTACCTCTTCGAGGTTAGGCGGGATACTTACTGGGTACACGTTGTTTTTGTACCCATACTACACTTGCTGTTCATTTTGTTGCGCATGCACATATATGTCTAGTGGCCTAGCTTGGCGCAGCAGCATGGTTGATATGGAGACCTAGGTGCGCTGCATCCCCCGAGACGGCCCGCAGCCAGCAGAGTCTCCTTCAGAGTACTGTATTTTCTTTTCTGCCCAATTTGTATTCCAGACAGTTTTTGTATTACATTAGTTTCCTAGAAATTGCTCATGCACTTGTGACACCGGGTTCTGCGATGACTTTGGGATTTATTTGTTAATTAAATTTGTTAAGACATTATTATTTACTCAGTAAAGCTTATTGATTATTATATAGTAATGATTTCAAAATACTAAATTGAAATTTAATTAACTTTTAGTGTTGGCTTGCCTGGCAGAGGTGTCCGGTGCCATCACGACCTTTCATAGAATTTTGGGTCGTGACAGTCAGCTAAAACGTCGACCTTGGGGTAGGTGACAGAGCCCTGTGGAAGTCCTGAATGAAGAAAAAATGGAGTTAGCAACGTTACCTATGTTCATATAAGGAAAAAAGGAAGAAGGACTCGGTTTACCATGGTTCTTGGCCTTCCACCTATATTTGAGGGCCATTTCCTTCAACCGGCGGGATTCTGGTGTTGTGATTTCCAGAATCTTCTGAACCCAATGGTCCAGGACTTGAACTCGTGATGGTTCCTGCCGGGTAGCTGGAATAGAAGAAGCGAAGAGGTCAACAATAACAGAAAATAATCTTTTCAAGAAGGAAAGAAATGAATAAATCGTAAACTTACGAAAGAGATTCCACGATTCAGGAAAAGACGGATATGTGACTGGGATGATGTAACGACCCGACCCGTCGTTTTGAGAATTTAAGATCCGTTCGATGGCGTAAGGTCATGAACAACTTCACAATGTGTATATCGACCAGCGTGCATCGTTGGATTCAGTTACCGGATGATCCGGAGTTGGATTGGAAGGAAAATTTTGATTATTTGAAGCTTAAGGAATGGAAGTTTACCGGAGGTTTAACTTTTGTGTAAACGGCCTCAGAATGAGTTTTGGGTGATGTCAACAGCTTCGTATGATTTTGGACTTAGGCGCACGTCCGGAATTGGTTTTGGAGGTCCGTAGAGTAATTTGAGGTAATTCGGCGAAAGTTAGAATTTTGGCAATTCTGACCGATAGGTGAAATTTTGATGTCGGGCTCGGAATGGAATTTTGGGAGTGTCTATAGGTCCGTTGGGTTATTTATGACTTGTCTACAAAATTTGGCGTCATTCCGGGTTGAATTGATAGGTTTCGGCACGAGTTTTGATATTTGAAGATTTGAAAGTTCATATGTTCGATTTTTGGTTTGATTTGTCGTTTCAGCGTTGTTTTATGTGGTTCGACCGGAAGTGGAAATATTTATATCGGGGTCAGATTCTGATTCCGGAAGTTATGGTAGGTCCGTAATGTTGAATGTGACTTGTGTGCAAAATTTTGAGTCAATCGGACGTGATTTGATTGGTTTCGGCATCGAATATAGAAGTTGGAAATTTCAAAGATCATAAAGATTTAATTGAGTTGTGATCCATTGTTTCCATGTACTTTTATGTGATTTGAGGCCTCGAGCAGGTCCGTGTGATGTTATGGGCTTGAGTCGTTCGATTAGACGGTGTCCCGGAGGCCTCGGGTGTGTTTCGGCGTGGTTTCGGATCATTTCCCCATGGTTTGTTGTTGCTGGTTTCTGGTGCAGCTAGTGTGCATTGCGATCGCAGTCATTGGGATGCGATCGTGAAGAGGAAATTTGGAGGCTGCTGAGAAATGCTCATCGTGAACGCGACATGGCAGACACGAACGCGGAGCTGGGATTTTGGAAGCCTACACGAACTCCTGTAGGCTTATGCGAACGCGTAGAAGAGGATAAGGAGGCAGTGAGTTTTAGCCTTCGCGATCGCGAAGGCGTTCCTGCGATTGCATAGTAGGGAAAGTGCTGGACAAAGTGTTTTAAAAGCGGGATTTGGTCATTTCTCCTCCATTTTTCATTTGGTTGGGTGGTTTCTATAGCTCTTGGAAGGGATATTTTCATCATCACTGTCAAGGTAAGTGATTCCCCGCCTATTGCAAGTTAAATACATCATTATGCATATATTTAACATGGAAATTAGTAGAAAATTTGGGGGTTTGGTGGAAAGACCTAGAATTTGTATTTTTGACTTTTACCACGGATTTGGGCATGAAATTTAGAGTAAATTATTTATTTGAGTTAGTGAGGCTATAGGTGAAGTTTATCTTTGAAAAATTTCGGAATCCGGGCACGTTGGCCCGAGGGAAATATTGTCAACTTTCTGAGAGGAGTTAGGAATTTATATAAATTGGATTGTTATAAGTATTAGAGTGTATTTTCATTGGTTTACCCGTTATTTGGATATTTTTGGGGCGTTGTGCATCAATTTGAGTCGTCGGAAGGGCTTGGAGACCGGTTATGAATCTTCAGAGCGAGGTAAGTCTCCTTTCTAACCTTATAAGAGGGAATTGTCCCCATAGGTGAAATAATTAATTATGTGATACTATTTGTGGGGGGATACGTATGCACGAGGTGACGAGAGTCAGTAAGTAGCTACTAGTTATGCCTATGTCCGGGTAGTTTTAGGCTTATATCATGCTTTGTTGTTATTATATTTGGCTTGTGTTTATTGTTTGCTTTGAGAAGAAGCTGGATTGAGCAAACTTACTAAACATTTTTGAAGGGAATCAAAAATTGTTATAAAAATGGGAATCTTGAAAGTTCTTGTTTTGAAAAAAAAAAGGAAGAATACTTTAATAACTCGAGAAATCTATGTGTAACCGTGTCGCATGTATGATTCACGAGCGGAGTAACTCCTCCTACCACACTCTTATGGGATCGGGCCATTCGCCTCGGCAGGATTTATGTACCACACTCTCATGGGAGCGGGCTGTTCGTCTCGGCAGGTTAATAGATGTATCTATGGTTCGCGCTGTTCGTCCCTTTGGCAGTGCACAGTTTACTTTTATGTTGGATTAGGCCGTACGCCTCGGCATTTCCTATATATAAATTATCCTCATGGAACGTGCGTAATATTTGGGCTAGAAGCTAGTATATCTAAGGGCTTTCCCTTGTTTGAAGTATGACAACCTCTTTGAGGAAACCCATTGTATCTATGTATATGCTCCGGTACGGAGGGAACTTGCTAGTTGAGAGTTGAGTAAGTTGTGAAAAAAGAAAAGGAAAACTACCACGTAATTTATACCTGTTGTTTCATAATATTGCCCTGTTTCGTACTTATTCATTTCATTACTGTATCTCTTATTACTTGACCTCTAGTAAGTGTTAAAGTCGACCTCTCCTCACTACCTCTTCGAGGTTAGGCGAGATACTTACTGGGTACACGTTATTTTTGTACTCATACTACACTTGATGTGCATTTTGTTGCACAGGAACATGTATGTCTAGTGGCCTAGCTTGGCGCAGCGGCATGGTTGATATGGACACTTAGGTGAGCTGCATCCTCCGAGACGGCCCGCAGCCACCAGAGTCTCCTTCAGATTATTGTATTTTCTTTTTGGTCCAATTTGTATTCCGGACAGTTATT
The DNA here is from genome assembly GCA_005239505.1 of Nicotiana paniculata. Classification (NCBI taxonomy): domain Eukaryota; kingdom Viridiplantae; phylum Streptophyta; class Magnoliopsida; order Solanales; family Solanaceae; genus Nicotiana; species Nicotiana paniculata. The sequence continues at coordinate 23,894 of ML332107.1, forward strand.
GTATTACATTTGTTTCCTAGAAATTGCTTATGCACTCGAGACACCGGGTTCTAGGATGAATTTGGGATTTATTTTTTAATTAAATTTGTTAAGACATCAATTTTTACTAAGTAAAGTTTATTGATTATTATATAATGTAATGAAAATTAATGATTTCAAAATACTAAAATAGAAATTTAATTAACTTTTAGTGTTGGCTTGCCTGATAAAGGTGCCCGGCGCCATCACAGCCTTTCATAGAACTTTGGGTCGTGACAGTCAGCTAAAACGTCGACCTTGGAGCAGGTGATAGAGCCCTGTGGAAGTCCTGAATCAAGAAAAAATTGGGGTTAGGAAAGTTACCTATGTTCATATAAGGATAAAAGTAAGAAGGACTCGGTTTACCATGGTTCTTGGCCTTCCACCCATATTTGAGGGCCATTTCCTTCAACTGGCGGGATTCTGGTATTGTGATTTCCAGAATCTTCTGAACCCAATGGTCCAGGACTTGAACTCGTGGTGGTTCCTGTCGGGTATTTGTAATAAAAGAAGCGAAGAGGTCAACAATAATAGAAAATAATCTTTTCACGAAGGAAAGAAATGAATAAATCGTAAACTTACGAAAGCGATTCCACAATTCAGGAAAAGACGGATATGTGACTGGGATGATGTAACGACCCGACCGGTCATTTTGAGAATTTAAGCTCCGGTCGATGGCGTAATGTCATGAACAAATTCACGTTGTGTATATCGACCTGCGTGCATTGTTGGATTCAGTTACCGGATGATCCGGAGTCAGAGTGGAAGGAAAATTTTGATTTTTTTTAAGCTTAAGTGATGGAAGTTGACCGGAGGTTTGACTTTTGTGTAAATGGCCTCGAAATGAGTTTCGGGTGACGTCAACAGCTTTGTATGATGATTTTGGACTTAGGCGCGTGTCCGGAATTGGTTTTGGAGGTCTGTAGAGTAATTTGAGGTAATTCGGCGAAAGTTAGAATTTCGACAATTTCGGCCGATAGGTGAAATTTTGATGTCGGGCTTGGAATGGAATTTCGGGAGTGGTTGTAGGTCCCTTGGGTTATTTATGAATTGTCTGCAAAATTTAGCCTCATTCCGGGTTGAATTGATTGGTTTCGGTACGAGTTTTGAAATTTGAAGATTTGAAAGTTGATAAGTTCAATTTTTGGTTTGATTCGTCGTTTCGGCATTTTTTTATGTGTTTCGAGACTTCGAGCGAGTGCGTGTTAGGTTATGTGACTTGTTTGTTTGTTTAGACGAGGTCCCAGGGGTCTCGGGTGTGTTTCGGATGGGCTTCGAGTCAAAATCCTTCAAAATTAAACTGATGTTCTGTCTGCTGTTTTTCCTTCGATGCGATCTCATAGGCTTAGTCATGATTGCATAGTGTTTTGTGACCCACCCGGTTTTTCCTTCAATGCGTTCGCACCTACACCCTCGCGATCGCATAGTACAATTTGGTCAATAGCCATATTTTCTTCTATGTGATCGCATTAGTCTTTACGCAATCACATAGCACCTTTTGGCCACCATAAATATTTCTTCTACACGATCACATGTAACCTCTCGCGATCACAATTCATTAAATACCTGGGAAGATTACAAATCTTCAAATCGATGGTTAAGCCATTTTTATCACATTTTAACTTCTAGAGCTCGGTTCTTGGTGATTTTTTCATGAAATTCGATTGGGTAACTGCTCTTCAACTAGGATTAAATATATTCCATGATTTTATCTTTATTTTCATCATTTAATTTGTGTTTTTAGTTGAGGAAAATGTTGGTTTTGGAAGAAAATTTCTAAAATGAAAAATCGTGATTTGAGGGACCAAATGGTGTCGGAATTTGATAAATTTTGTATGGTTGAACTCGTATTGGAACGGGTAATTGGATTTGGTAAAATTTATCGGGTTCTGAGGTGCGGGACTGGGGGTCAGGTTTTGGGTCGATTTATATGTTTTTGTAAAGATTGAAACTTTACTATTCGAAATAGCTCCTTATACGATTTATGTGTGTTTTGGAGATGTTATAGTTGGAGTTGAGCCGTCCGAAGGTATTTTCGCCCGAGAAGTCCATTTTAGAGTACCAGATTGTCATCGTCGAGGTAAATATCTTGCCTAACCTTGTGTGGGGGAACTAACCCTTAGGATTTGAGTCTTCTATGTTTATTGTAGCCCGTGTACGCGAGGCGACGAGTGCGTACTCGGACTTATTTGCAAATAGGTTTGCCTTTTTAGGATTATTATGTCTTATATTCCCTATGTATGAAGTTGTATTTGCTTTGACTGAGTTCCTGGTTGCAAGTTTCATCCTTTCCTGCATGAATTAGATTTTTCTTGGTTTTACTTTCCCTTTGCTGTTTATTTGATCTTAATTGACTTAACTGAACATTTTACCTCTTCTACCGTCATGCTATATCTTCCTTCATAAACTGTCTATTTGAATAGAATTAGTATAATCTCTCCCTATAATTGTTTAGCAGTAATTGGAATATCTATACGTCGGTGTCAAGCATGACCGTGAGTCGTATATTGTGATTTATATGATTTTCCCTTAAGTTCTACTTAGGTTTAGTTTGATAATCCTCCATGTTGATGGTATTTCCCTTGTGTTTCCTATTACTGAGTATTGTTGAAGTTGAGTTTTATTCCGTGACGCTAATTGTTTAAGCGAGATTTGGTTATAGTTGTTTTCCCTTGCCGGGATGATTTGGTCTGTTATTGTTGTGAACTTGAATATTGTGAATTGTTGCTATATTGTTTTGTTTTCCCCTCGTTACACTATTCTCTTTGTTCTTGGCATTCCCTTCAGTGGATACTTCTTATGAGTGAGCTTTACCATTCTTGTGATTTAAGTTCTTGTATTGATTTGCTCGTCGCACTTTGAATTTCTGTCTTTTGATGCTTTTGTGCTTGTCGTGGCAATGTACGTTTTTTATATCGTATTCTGGTTGTTTTCTCCCCTGTACTGCATTGCATATTTAAATTGGGGCTACGGACGTATTTCGGGAGCTTTCCCCTTGTACTGCATTGCATATTTTAAGTGGGACTACAGACGTATTCCGGGAGCTTTCCCCCTGTACTGCATTGCATATTTAAATTGGGACTACAAATGTATTCGGGGAGCTTTCCCGTTGTACTACATTGCATATTTAAATTGGGACTACGGACGTATTCCGGGAGCTTTCCCCCAATACTGCATTGCATATTTAAATTGGGACTTCCGACGTATTTCGGGAGCTTTCCACCTGTATTGCATGACTAAATTCTGAGCTAAGGGACAGAATCCCGCTTGTTTTACATTGAAGGAAAACTATGTTTGAAGGACAATTATTGAAAAGTAAAGTTGAAAGGCATTTACCTTGAAGGAAACTATGTTTGCAAAGCGTTTATCTTGGAGGAAATTATGTTTGAAAAACTTTACTAGAAAGGTACATTTGAAAATCTTTTATTGAAAGGAATTTCGTTTGAGGATTTCGTTTTGTAAAGTATATTTATGTATCTTTGGAGGAAGTATATTTCAAAGGAAATTTTCACACTGAAATGATTATATATTTTTTTTAAAAAAATTTCAATATAAACTTGCGGTTGAAAAGTTTCACTCGAGGATTTGACTAATTTATTGGGTTTTATTGGCTAAGGCATGATGTGGACAAACTAATGCAGTGCTGAGTTACTAGTGTTCTTATTGTGTTGTGGTTTCCAGTTTGGCTTGTATTTCTGTCCATCTTTCTGTGTATTATTATGTTGTTCCGTTGTTGTTTGTTGTATTTCCTTCGCCATTGTAGTTGTTCTGTCATTTACTATCTTGTACAGTCATTAGATAGATGTCATATTCTGTCATTTTATACATATATACCTATTTAATTCTTAGACCAACGGGTGTCTTGACTAGTCCTCGTCACTACTTCACCGAGGTTAGTCTTGATACTTACTGGGCACCCCTATGGTGTGCTCATACTACTATTTTGCGCATTTTTTGTGTGCATGTTCCAGGTTTTTGCATAGTCGGCCGTTTGATTGTTAGAAACACGGTTGCTGTTGTGGAGACTCAAGGTAAAACCGCTTCAGCATTTGCGGTTTCGGAGTCACCTTCTTATATTCTTGTTCATAGACTGTTATATTTATTTCGGACAGTGGTAATTAGATATTTTAGTGTAAATTCCTTAAAGCTTATGACTTGTACTCGTCGTGTTTTGGGAAGGTGTGCAATGTATAGAGATTTATTTCAAAAAGCATTTAAAAGTTTTAATATTATGTTTCATGTTAATTTAATATTAGGCTTACCTAGTCCTTAAGAATAGGTGCCGTCACAATACCCAACGGAGGAAAATTTGGGTCGTGACAGATAATGTCCTGGGTAGAGATGATGATAAACTGCTCCATCCACCCACGATCATTGTCATCATCCACGCTGGTGAGAAGAGCGTGGTGAGCACATTTGCTGAAGTTAATTACTCCCCCACGGAAAACTTTGGAGGGGGGGGGGGTAGAGATTCATCATGTGTGCAAGGGTTAGGGTTTCCCCAGTATCCGTGCACAATTGGCGAAGGCAATCCACCATCCGCCATATAGATGAGCGTACTTGTGCTATGTCGATCTGGTACCGGTGGTAAAACTCCATAATTATGGGGTCGAGCCCTACGTTCGACCCCAGAGAAAAGGGACCCAAGGTAAAGGGATACATATAAACATAAGTAACCCTCCTTGGTGAAGGTAACTCGTTCTATCATATCTAGAGTGAGGATTTCTAGATTATGATAGTTGCAGTCCTCATTCAAAGTAGGGATACTAGAAGGACGAATGGAGGAGGCGTACTTACTAACATCACAAGTCCAAGAAGGTGCAGAAGGAGCCTTCTCTTGGAAGTCATTAACAGTACTGAGGTGTTTGGGTATGAAGGTTTTCACAGTGGAAGGTTCAGAATCGACATCAGTTTCTTTATCCTTGTTTCTTGTTGGGCCTCCACTGGAGAAGAGACCAGAGTTTCTAAAAAAGGCAATAAAAGAAGCCATGGTAAAAAGGGTCAGTAAAGATTTTGCTGAGAAAGTCGGAGAAGATGAAAAAATTTCAAAGCATAAGAGTGCAAGGAAGAAGAAGGACTTGTGAAAATTTTGGAAGTAAAAGAAGCAAAATGATGGCTAGAATTAAAGTTATAGACGGCAAAAATCGTTGTCAAGATTACCTCGAAAACCGACAAAAATATTTGTTATATCATGGGGAACACGTGTTTGGGGTATTAAATACGAGAATATGTGTGTCTTTTCAACCGTCAAAGACTGTTCAAGAACTTTCCCGCCAAGAAGGGAATCTTCACCAACTTCCCGGTAACACAAAGATTTGTCACCGGAAAGCAGGGGGACTATCTGTATAGAGTAAAATTGGTTTATAATAAATGGTCGAATGATACTATGACACGTGGAACTGAAAAACAGGTAAAGGAGAGTCAAGTAAAAAGCAGTACCAGATATGACAGTTTCAATCGACAATCGGGTAAATTTCGAAGGGAGCATGGCCAACGCGAACAGATCGAGTATTTGTCATCGGATAACATTCAATGAGGGAATATTCTCTAACACTAATGACAAACCTTTACAAAGTATATTTGCATTCATGGCATGACATATTCATCAATGACTCCTTTATTATCATTTAAGTGGTGCTTGATCCTAGGATCTTGTTTCCCTATTTATAGCCATAAATTGCAGGCTCGGGAGCCATTGTAAGACAAAAAATTCTTGGAGAAACATATGCTATATTTTACTCTCGCTTTTAATTAAATAAATTTATTTTCTCTTTATTATTACTTTCCTAGTAGTCCTCGGAGACATTGCGCTTGGAGTCAAGCTTGTCATCTTGTAATGACCCGATCGGTCGTTTTGAGCTCTAGCGCATCATTTGGCAGTTTAAGGCCATTAGCAGCTTCATTTCAAGTATTATGACTTATAGGCGTGGTTGGAATTGAATTTCAGGAAGTTCGGAGTCGAATTGGAAAAAAAGTTCTCATTTCGGAAGCCTTAAGTTGGTAGAATTGACTAAGATTGGAATTTTGAGTAAATGACCTCAGAATCAGGATTTGAAGGTTCGAGCAGGTTCGATGATTTTGGACTTGGGCGTATGTTCGGATTGAGTTTTGGATGACCCGAGAGCATTTCAGTGCATATTACAGAAGTTAGCATTTTAGAAGAAATTTCATAAGTCTGGGTTGAAGTGCATTTCAGTATTATTGATGTCCTATTGGGATTCCGAGTCTGGGAGTAGCTCCGTATGGTGATTTCAGTTTTAGGAGCGCGATCGGAAGTGAATTCGGAGGTCTGTAGGTCATTTTGGAGTTATTTGGCTAAAGTTAGAAATTTGAAGTTTTTAAGAAGTCTGGCTGGAAGTGGAAATTTTGATATCGGGGTTGGATTCTGATTCCGCAAGTTTTGGTAGGTCCGTAATGATGAATATAACTCGTGTGCAAAATTTGGGGTTAATCGGACGTGATTTGATAGGTTTCAGCATCAAATGTAGAAGTTTGGAATTCAAAGTTCATAAAGTTTGAATTGGAGTGCGATTCATGCTTTTGGTGTTGTTTGATGTGATTTCAGGCCTCGATCAGGTCCGTGGGATGCTATGGGACTGAGTCGTGTGATTAGAAGGGATCCCGGGGGCCTCGGGTGTGTTTCGGAGTGGTTCTGGATAATTTCCCCATGGTTTGGTGCTGCTGGTTTCTGGTGCAGCTGGTGTGCATCGCGATCACGGTCGTTGGTATGCGTTCGCGAAGAGGAAAATTTGGAGGCTGCTGAGAAATTCTCATCGCGATCGTGACAAGGCAGACGCGAACACGGAGCTGGGATTTTGGAAGCCTACGCGAACACATGTAGGCTTATGCGAACGCGTAGAGGGTCAGTGTGGGGCAGAGTGTTTTAAAAGGGGTATTTGGTCATTTCTCTTCATTTTGCTCTTGGTTGGGCGATTTTTGGAGAGCTTCAATTGGGGATTTTCATCGTCTATGTCAAGGTAAGTTGTTTCTACTCATTTCAAGTTAAATACAAGATTTGTATATCGATTTGGTCATGGAAATTAGTAGAAATTTTGGGGTTTTGGTGGAAAGACCTAGAATTTGTATTTTTGATTTTTACCACGAATTTGGGCATGGAATTTAGAGTAAATTATATATTTGAGTTAGTGAGGCTATGGGTAAAGGTTATCTTTGAAAAATTTCAGAATCCGGGCACGTGGGTTTGAGGGTAATATTGTCTTTCCGAGCGGAGTTAGGAATTTATATAAATTGAATTGTTATAAGTATTAGAGTGTATTTTCATTGGCTTGCCCGTTATTTGGATAGTTTTGGGGCATTGTGCATCAATTTGAGTCATCGGAAGGGCTTATAGGCCGGTTATGAATCTTTGGAGTGAGGTAAGTCTCCTTTCTAACCTTGTAAGAGGGAATTGTCCCCATAGGTGAAATAATTAAATATGTGCTACTATTTGTGGGGGCTACGTACACACTAGGTGACGGGAGTCTTATGCTTAGGTCCGAGTAGTCTAGGACCCAAAAGCATGATTTATTTGCCACACTTGTAACTTTATTGATGAATTTGGAAATGATTAAACCTTATCGAACTTGGTAAATGATATTTCTGCAAAATATTTAAATACTATCTTCGCATCCATTAAAAGAGAATTTTATCACTTCCTTGGGTGATTGTTTTCCCGATAAAATGTGAAGTTATTGTGTGAATGTATGTATCTATGAGTACCTGAGTCGCATGTATGATTCGCGAGCAGGGTAACTCTATTACTTATATATGACCGCATCGCATGATCGGTTCACGAGCGGGGTAATAGATGTATCTATGGTTCGATCCATTCGACCCTTCAGCAGTGCACAATTTACATTTATCGTGGGTTTGAGCCGTTCGACCCTCGGCATTTCTTGCGCATGATAATTGATGAGTACTTTCTGAATTTTTAACTGTTTACTGGCCTTGAATTATAAGTTGTCAACTGAAATGACAAAGATTTAAAGTTTGTAAATGTGGAAGAAGTTGTTATTTCCTATCACTATTTGTTAATTACCTATGATATCCATGCTTAGTGTCACCCTTGATTTTGTTAGAATTGACCTCTAGCATGTGATGACCCAAAAGGTCATCCCGTAATTTTCTTGCTAATTCTATGTTCCGAGGTTGTGAAAACCTCCTTCTATCTCACCTCGATTTGCGTGCACAGCCCAGGCGTGTAGCCGGGAAGCCTTTATGTGAAAACTGATAAAAATGATAATTTTGTATTAAAAATTTGAATAAAATTGACTTCGGTCAACGTTTTTGGTAAACGGGCCCGGACCCATGATTTGACCGTCCCGGACGGTTCGTAGGAAAATATGGGACTTGGGCGTATGCCCGGAATCGAATTCCGAGGTCCCAAGTACGAGAAATGAATTTTTAAAGAAAATAGGTTTCTGAAAAAAATATAAAGGTTTTTGAAAATTAAATTTGATGTGACACCTGTGGTATCGGGCTCGTATCTGAGTTTCGAAGCCTGGTACAGGTTCATATGATTTATATCTGTTGTCTGTGAAGTTTGGTCTGAAACGGACTTTGTTTGGCGTGATTCGGACCTTAAATGAAAAAATTTGATGTTTAAAGAAGTTTTGAGGAATTTCATTGATTTTTGGGTTTGATTCATAGTTTTAGTGTGTTTTATGTGGTTTGAAACCTCGAGCGAGTCCGTGTTAGGTTATAAGACTTGTTCATGCATTCAGATGGGGTCCCGGGGGGCCTCGGGTGTCGGGTAGGTTTTAGATCAATTTTCCTCATTTTTCCACTGCTGATACTACCTTCTGGTTTCCTTCTATGCGATCACATAGAAGGATCCGCGATCGCATAGAGTGTCTAACTCGCCCAGTAAATTCCTTCACTACGATTGCAATAGTTGGTCCGCGATCGCAGAAGCCAACTTACTCCTTATACGCGATCGCATAGAGCATTTTAAGCCAGCTTCATTTTCCTTCTACGCGATCGCACCTCGATTCCCGCGATCGCAATTCACAAAACACCTGGGCAGAATATAAGTTTGCAAAATTGGGGGTTTCACCATTTTAAACATATTTTGACTTCTAGAACTCGGTTTTGGGCGATTCCTTGAGGGGTTTTCACGCAAATCGAATGGGTAAGTGTTCTTCCACTAGAATTAATTATATTTCATGAATTAGTTCTTGTTTTCATCATTTAATTTGTGTTTTGGGTTGAGGGGATTCTGGGTTTTGAAAGAAAGTTTCTAAATTGAAAAATCATGATTTGAAAGACCAAATGTTATCGGAATTGGATAAATTCAGTATGGGTGAACTCGTATCGGAATGGGAAACCGGAATTTGTAAAATTTGTCGGGTTCCGAGGTGCGGTCCCGGGGGTGGACCTTTGGGTCGATTTTTATGGTTTTGTAAAGATTGAGACTTTATTATTAGGAATCATTCCTTATACGTTTTATGTGTATTTTGAAGTTGTTTTAGTTGATTGTAAGCCGTCCGGAGGTCTTTCCGCTCGAGAATTCTATTTTGAGTACTGGGTTGTCGTCTTTGAGGTAAGTATCTTGCCTAACCTTGTGTGGGGGAACTACCCCTTAGGATTGATTCTTCCTTGTTGATTGTAGTCCGAGGATGCGAGGTGACAAGTGTGTACTCGTACTTATTTGCAATTAGATTTCCCTTTTAGGATTCGTACATTCTTATATTACTTGTGTATGATTTGTAATTGTTACACTTGAATCCTTGGTTGTTAATTTCATTCCTTCATGTTTAAATTACAATTACTTGTTTTTTTCTTTGGATTCTTCGTTGGCTATTTGACTTTACTTGACTTAACTGAATATTCTACTTCTCTTATCATCATGCTATATTTTCTTCCTAGCTTGCCTAATTGACTATAATTAGTGTCATCTAGCCTTATAGTTGACTAGCAGTAGTTGGAACATTTATTCGTTGGAGTCAAGCATGCCCGTGAGTCATACATTGTGATTTATATGACTATTCCCTTAAGTGCCACTTAGGTCTAATTGTTAGACATTTATGTTATTGGTATTTCCTTGATGTTTCCTATTATTGGGCCTTTTGTTTTAAGCTGAGTGTTATTACGTGAAGTAAGCTGTCTAGGTGAGATTGGTTATAGTTGTTTCCCTTGCCGGGATGTTATGGTTTCTGTTACTATCTATGCTGTTAATGATATGGTTTGTCTTGTTGACTCCCTTGCCGGGATGTGATGGTTCCTATTACTGTTTATGATGTGAGTGATATCGTTTGTATTGTTAACTTCCTTGCCAGGATGTTGTGGTTTCTATTACTGGTTATGATGTTAATGATATTGTTTGTATTGTTGACTCTCTTGCCGGGATGTGATGATTTATGAGTCATATTGTTGGTTTTTCCTTGCCAGCTGCTTGTTCTTGATATTGTTTGGGTGAGGAAGAGTGTAAAGCACGAAGGATAATGTCTTGCTATGTTTATGATATTTAGCACGAGGGAACATTCCGTGCCATGTTTATGATATTTAGCACGAGGGAACATCCCGTGCCATGTTTATGTTATTTAGCATGAGGGAACATTCCGTGCCATGTTATGTTATGTTAGCACGAGAGGACATTCCGTGCCATGTTATGTTATGTTAGCACGAGGGGACATTCCGTGCCATGTTATGTTATCTTAGTACGAGAGGACATTCCGTGCCATGTTAAGTTATGTTAGCACGAGGGGACATTTCATGCCATGTTATGTTATGTTAGCACGAAGGGACATTCCGTGCCGTATTTATGCATTATTATTTCCGTCATTCTTGTTTGCCCTTTACCGTATTTATTGGCAAGATTTGATATTCCTCCTGTACTGCATAGAAATTTCTGAGTGACAGACTGAGTCCTGGTGGATAAATCTTGAGGAGATTTTTATCAAGGGATTTTATTGAAAAGTATTATTGAAAAAGCAATGGTTTTGAAATGATTATATTTGAATGACTTTTACATCGAAGGTATATTTGAAAAGCACTAGTTTTGCCTAAAATGATATTTGGAAGTCATTTATTGGGAAAGCCTCTTTGGAAAGCTTCGTAGTTTGAAAGAAACTATGTTTTACGTAATTCTCTCTATTAATTATACTTATATCTACTTTTGGAGAAAGTATGTTTTCAAAGTAAACTCTTCCATACTAAAATGATGTTTATTTGCAAAAGTTTTCATATGAACTGTTGTTTAAAGATTTCTACCAGTTATGGATTTTAATGGCTAAGGCCCAATGTGAACAAACCGACGTGGAGTTGAGTTATCTGTGTCCTCTATTGTATTGCGTTTCCTTTCGATTCGGCTTGTTTTGCTGTCCATCTTTCTGTGTATTTTTGTGCTGTTTCATGATTGATTTCTGTAATTTCCTTCCGCTTTATATTGTCATTGTGGTGGATTATCCTGAGAAGTCTTAGATAGATGTAACGTTCGGTCATTTCTATATTCATGTTATTTATTTTGTAGACTAGTGGTGTCTTGACTAGTCCTCGTCACTACTCCACCTAGGTTAGCCTTGATACTTACTGGGCACCATTTTAGTGTGCTCATACTACACTTCTGCACATTTTTGTGTGCAGATCCAGGTATATATTGTAGTAGCTGTGTGGATGATTGCCGAGGAGACTCAAGGTAACCTGTTGCTACGTTCGCAGGCGTCAGAGTCACCTTCTTGTATTTATTATTCATACTCTGTTATATCTACTTCCAAACAGTTGTACTTAGAAGTTGTAGAAGATTCGTAGAGCTTATGACTTGTACTACCGATTTTGGGAAAGTTTGTACATTCTGTTGAGATTTTATATCGAGACTGCTAGTCTTCTTTTATTATTGTTGTTATTCAGTAACTGTTAGGCATACCTAGTCCCTAAGACTAGGTGCCATCACGATACCCAACGGAGGGAAATTTAGGTCGTGATTCGACCTCTCGTCACTACCTTTCGAGGTTAGGCGGGATACTTACTGGGTACACGTTGTTTTCGTACTCATACTACACTTGTTGTGCATTTTCATTGCACAGATACATGTATATCTAGTGGCCCCGCTTGAGGCAGTAATGTGACTGACCTAGAGACTTAGGAGAGCTGCTACCCTCGAGACGTCCTGCAGTCAACAGAGTCTTCCTCGGATGTATTGTACTTTCTTTACTGTCCCATTTGTATTTTGGACGGTCATTGTATTTCATTTGGGTTTTCTCAAAAACTGCTCATACACTTGTGACACCGGGTTCTGGGATGACTTTGGGATGTATTTATCGATTGAATTATTTAAAACATCGTTGTTTACTCGGTAACTTTATTTGATCTTTATATAATGAAATAAAAAGTAACGATTTTCAAAATACTAAAATAGGAATTTAAAATTAACCATTGAGTGTCGGCTTGCCTGACGATGGTGTCCAGCGCCATCACGACCTTGATGGATTTTGGGTCGTGACACATCTTCTTCAATTTCTATTGTCAAGCCTTATTTTTATCTTATCCCTTTATCATTTTGAGATCAAATCAGTTCGCTTGTCTATAAACCACTTAACAAATTTAACTGTGCTGTTTTGCGGGTAACCAAATATGACACGTGGAACCGAAAATAGGAAAAAGTCAAGTCAAGTAACGACCAATACTGGATACAACAAATGCAAACGAAAATGGGTAAATCCCGAAGGGAGCATAGTCAATGAGAGAAGATCAAGTATTTTCCACTGGATAACATTCAATGAGGGAATATTCTCTAATACTAAATGAGCGACTGTTACAGAAAATATTTGCATTCATGGTCTGTTGTTACATGCACATAAAAGGCTCTTTTATTATCATTTAAGAGGAGTTTGATCCTAGGATCTTATATCCCTAGATAAAATTATAAATATCAGGCTTAGCAGCCATTGTAAGGACACAAGATACTTTTTTGAATACTAAAGTTTCACCTTGTTACTTTTGCCTTAATATAACAACTTTGCTTACATTTTATAGTTATTCTCATTCCTGCTCTTAGAGACATTGCATTCGGAGCTATGCTTGTCATCTTCTTCAATTTTAATTATTAATATTAGTATTTATTTTATCTCTTTATCATTTTTTGGATCAAATCAATTCGTTTGTCTATTAATCACGTAACAAGATCAACGACACTGTTTTACGAGTAAACACATAATACGAAATTTAAAAGTTTAATAAAACTTTTATCTTTAACTAAATGTGTATAATATATTAAAATTATTTATTGAATCTTATAATTTTAAATTTTTTATGTTATTCTTATAAGAAATTACATTAAAAAATAAATGAGAGTATTAAAATCTTAAATTTATTAAATATAGAAACGTAATAGTTTTTAAACAAATAAAGGGAAGAGTAAAAAATAAACTTAAACGATTTGAGTAATTTAGTTTTCTTGAGACGAGGATCTATCAGAAATAATATTTTTATCTTCGCAATGTAAAGGTAAGGTATACGTACACATTACCTTTTCCAGAGGCCACTTGCGATATTTTAACGGATTTGTTGTAGTTATTGTTGATTTGAGTAATTTACTTTTATGCATATAACATATATATTTCGTCGCAACAATAATAGTGCTATTTTATATCTAAATTTGTAACCCGTGTAATAGAATCACATTGTTGTTGCTCGGATATAATCATTCCAACTCACTATCGTAGTTCTGAAATGAAATAAGTTCGTTCGTGAATTTTAAGTAAACCAGCAGTTCGTTCGGTCATTTCTCCACTACTAATTTATAGACATGTTGATTTTGCTTACCGGTGTACATTTTTTATTATATAGAGAGGAGGCCGATCAAGGGCATAATGATCATTTCAAATATATTAGTGCAGTGTTTGCTTGTATACTAGGCTCAAAAGTTTGGTTGTGGGTTCTTAATTACAGAAAAACCAAAACTAACATGGCCATAAGCTATTAAATTCTTTAGGTGGACCCCATTTTTTATTCAACCTTCATTATCTTCATTAAATGCATTACTTGACTGTTATTATTATTATTATTATTATTATTATTATTATTATTATTATTATTATTTCAATAAGTAATTTTAACTAGAAAATTTATTTTTTTGGTAATTTTGTAATTCAAATGTTCACTGATTAAAAATACTACGGTAACATATATTTATATATGATAATTTTATTATCTCCTTAAGAAATATTATTTTATTTATTTTATTTATTAACTATTTCAGGTAAAGAAGATCTTATTAGAAAAAATTAGTGATAATTTATGTAGATTTACATTCAGATGTTCTTATATTATTATCAATTGATATCATTTTATAAAAAAATCTTATCAAATTGCAATTTCAATCGGAATACTATATAAAATTAGGAAAAAATTATTTAAGAATAAAATATAGTTTCAAGTTCCCTTTTTAATTATAAAATATTAAAATTTGTTTAAATTGTATAATAATCATCCCCTGTTTAAAATATGATTTGAGATATCTTAAGTAAAAATTAAGACAATTAATTTGTAGAATTTTTTTCTTTTAAAAATTATTATATATTAGGAAGTATGAGAAGTATCGACATACATGATTATACTTATGTAACGACCCGGCTGGTCGTTTCGAGAGTTATAGCTTCGTTTCTCCATTTCTACTTCTTTAGGGTTGTACAACTGTATTATATATTACCCGATTGGTTGGTTCGGGTCCAGAGTGGTTTCGGAGTGAATTGAGACACTTAGTCTCTTAATTAGAAGCTTAAGTTGGAAAAGTCAACCAGATATTGACTTGTTTGTAAACGACCTCGGATTTGAATTTTGATGGTTTCGTTAGCTCCGTTAGGGTGTTTTAGACTTAGAAACGCGTCAAGAATGTGATTTGGAGGCCATTAGTGGAATTAGGCTTGAATTGCCGAAAGTTGGAAACTTAGCGATTTTGATCGGTAGTGAAAATTTTTATATCGGAGTCGTAATGGATTTCCGGAAGTTGGAGTAGGTTTGTGGTGTCATATTTTACTTGTGTGTAAAATTTGAGGTCAATCGGATGTGGTTTGGTGGGTTTCAACGTCGTTTGTAGAATTTTGAAATTTCGAGGTTCATTAGGCTTGAATCTGTGGGTAATTCTTGTTTTCAATGTTGTTTGAGGTGATTTATGGATTCGACTAAGTTCTTATAATGTTTTGGGACTTGTTGGTATGTTTGGTTGAGGTCCCGAGGGCCTCGGGAGATTTTCGGGTGGTTAACGGATAATTTTTTGACTTTGGTTGATAGCTGATATTTGTTGGTGTGACTCTTCTGGTTTCCTTCATCTATCAAAATCGAGGTCATGATCGAGTCCATGATAGAATCCATGATCGGGGGAATAATCGAGAGGGCTGAATCAAGGGAAGAATCGAGAGGGCATGATCGGGGGAAGAATCGAGAGGGCAGCCTAGACAGAAACTTTAAGTTATAAAATAAGGGCACTTATCCCATTTACCATTTTTAACGAATTGGAGCTTGGGGAGACGCGATTCTTGAGAGATTTTTCAAGGAAAAATATCGGGGTAAGTGATTCTTACTTGGTTTTGGCTAAATCCCATGATTATGTCTCTGTTTACCCTAAAATTCGAGTAACAATTAAACTTGTATTGTGGTTATAAGGATAAATGATCTAATTCAATACCAATTGATAAATAGTGAATTGAATAAATTAATTGGACAATAAAGTAAATCAAACCAGTGTGTCAGCAGTGCGCTCGACCTCGATTCGAGATGATCTCGAGGTTCGATAATAAGAACAATGAAGAACAATAGAAAATAGCAATGAACAGTAAGAGAAATAGAGCATCGTATATATTTTAATCAGTGAATGATAGATGTCCTACAAATGAATGCGTTCCCTCTTTATATAGTAGAGGAATTGTAAATTAGATACGATTCTAATAACGGAAACAAATCCTATGATTGGTGTCAATAACCGCCTTATTCGATATGGCCTGTGATTTCCACTGTAATCATCGACCAGTTGCTAATATCTCGTCATTCCGTTACTATGCCTCACTCGAGGTTGGTCATGCTCAGTCTCGATCCTTAGCGAGCACTTCGATCTTCGTGCTTCATGCTCTGTCTTCGAGCTCGAGCTTGGTCCATTACGAGCTTACTCTCAAGGCAGTTCCTCGTATTTATAAAATCGGATACACCCGATTTCAACTGTATACATATAGTCCCCACGTTTCTTAGAGTAAACGATAAGAAACGATTTGAGCCTCGATTCTCTAACACCTTGATCATGACGTCAATCCCGTAACGTTAATGATAGAAGTGATTGAAGGGTCACGTCCACACAGTTCCCAAGATTATTAATTAACGACAACTTATGGTCGGCCACTAGTGCTCTCAAACTGTCGAAGTGGCCAATATAAATAGATCAATTTCACACTCTCTTCAAACTTTACTTCCAAAATCCTTTCTCAAATCTCAACAAGCTTCTCTATTCCCTTTCAGTTCATCTTCTTCATCAGTTTGTGTTTACCATAACATCAGTTCTTTCTTCTTTCTTGAACTTCGTATAATGATGGCTAAAACATCAAAGACTGCCCCTCAAAAGGAAAAAGCCTCCTAATCGCGGTCAGCCGGCGATGAAACGCCGGTGGAGCCTCGTATTGAAGAGTGCGTTCCTGGGCCATGCGAACTGACTTTCGATTTTAAAGTCGAAAAGCCTTCCTCAGTTCCTGGCCGATGTGAGCCCATGTCCCGGCACATCTGTTCAATATCAGAAGACGATCTCAAGCAGGTGAAAAAGGACTGTAATTGGGACAACAAAGAGGTGGTCATTCCTTCCCCTGAGGAGGACATCACTACCCATGTAAAAGGAACTTTAAGTGATTACATTTATTCTTTCACATTGGGCCCCGTAGATCTAGTCATACTCGATTTTTTCCACCAATATCGGGTGACCCTTGGCCAGATCTATCCCTCCTTTTGGTGTATCGTTATTTTTCTAAGATTCTTTTATCCTTGGCCATTTGATCAGGTTATACAATCCTCATCTTTATCGAGGTGGGTTGGTAAGGCTCCAGTGTCAGGCCACAAAACTACAGTTCTCGAGGATTGACGAGGACAAGGACCGAGGTTGTATGGGCCGATTTGTCTGAATCAAGACCTCTGATATGATATCTGCCGAGAAAATGCCATTCCCCGAGGAATGAAACATGAAACATAAGTATAATCTCATCGATGTCATTTACCGCTTTGTTTTCTTTATTCCTTTCTAGTGTAAGTTCTTTTTCATGATGTAGCTTTCCCTTGGTTTCCTGGTGTGGTTCCGGACCTTGCAGGCTGGGTTCGACAACTGGCCTCCACTTCTTCATATGCCGAGCGCTGTTGGTGCGATTTGGCCAAGGTTCGGTGTGAAGCCAAAATCCACAGTGAGTTCCTTTGTCTGTAAGTTGATGCTTCCCCATAAAAATACTTCTTTTTAACTTAGTTTTTCTTCATAAAGGTCTCAGAGACAATGTTTTCATGAGGCTACTTCCACCTGGGGAAGAGGAGGTTTCGAAGTTGGCCAAAGAGAGGAAGAGGAAGAGGAAGAGGAAGAGGGCCTCGCCTCCAAATACCTCGAAGCCCAGGAAGAGTAAGGCTCAGAAATCGAGGACTGATCATGCTGATATAGTCCAAAAACTTCGGGAGGAGGACGAGGAAAGAGAGGATGCTGACTGCTTGCTGGTAGCTCGAAAGAGGGGAAGCACTGAAGCTTCGAAGACTGCTGAGTCAATGGCGATCGAAGTGATTCAATCTCGAACTGAAGAAATCTCGGAGAAAGATCTAAGCGGAGTCCCCGAGCCATCGGGTGGTGAAAATGCACCCCAGCGTGAAGAACAACTGGCGGGCGTGCCTGAAGGGTCTAGCTCCGAGGCTCTCCTAAGAGAAGAGAATGTCCCAAGTGACTCGCTTGGGGAAATTAATATTAATGATTCGTCGTCGGGCCCTATGTTCTCCTAAGGGTAGTTTCAAGATGCTCAGGCTACGGAGACTCCTAATGTGGGGACAACCCACGAAGGGAATGATATATTCCACATATGCTTCACAGGGGTCGATGGTGGTCCTGACTTGGATGCATCACTCATTTTTTACGAGGATCAGCGGCTTCCAAAACAAGTAAGTTTTAGCCTCCGTACTTATGCTTGTGTTTTATTCTCATTTTTCCAAGTCTAATTTTCTATTTTGTGTACAGGCCATGGTGCTCCATCGACAAGCGTCTTCCAAATCCCGGGCTGAGCAGACCCGTTGTGAGGCCGAACTCAAGAAGCTCATGGAGGAGAGAGACGACGTCAAACTCCTCTATGTTCAAAAGGAAGAGGAGATCAGGAACCTCCGAGCCGAACTCACAAAAGCTCATCGAGAACAGACCGAGCTCATCGAATGGGTAATGTAACTTCTTGGGAGTTTGTTAAGTATTGAATTGACATTGGCGATTAACACTTTGATTTTACAGGCCTAGCAGAAGGGTGAGCTGGTAGAGCAGCTTCGAGAGGAGGCCAAGATGAAGGAGGTAAAGACTCTAGGGTGGAAGCAACACATGGATCGTCTTTCCTCGGAGAAAGACTGGGTTCGGGCCCAAATGACTTTGATCGAGCGCCAACTCCAAAGTGTGAAGGAGGAAAGCTTGGCCCGGACCTAGAGGATTAAGGAGATCGAAGCCAAGTCGGATGCTGAGCTTGCCAGGGCAAAATATGATACGGAGGCGCTTGTGGCCTCTTACTGAGCTGACGCCAAGGCTGCCAACATTCGGGCACAGGAGATTTTTGGTTGCTGCCAAAGTCAAATTTTTGTGTGTTGTCGATCATGCTAGGCGACAATCCCGGAGAAAGACTCTCGAGGAAGTACATGCTCATGGCTTCGACCTCTCGGCTGATATCGAGAGTTCAGAAGTTTTGGAGGACGAGGCCTCATCTTTACTCTCCGATGATGAAGACTCTGCGAGTGAATCCGATAACGGAGGAGAGAGGATGAAGCCCCCGAAGACGCGGCTCCCAGGGTGGACTAGGCACTTAGGGTTTTTCTTCTTCTTTGTTTTTTGTGTAAGACCCTGTGTGGTCTTTGTAAATATCTTCTATAAATGAAATGTTCCTTCTCTTTCTGGTTTGTCTCTGATTTGTGATAAATTTTACTTTGTTTTTGCCTTGTGAAAATTTTATTGTTGTATTCTTTGTAGTCGAGTGAACTCTACCCTGGACTTAAATTAAACCCTTAGGATTTTTAGGAAAGTAAAAGAGAGTCCCTGAACTCAATAATAGGTTCGAGATTTTGGATGGCTCAATTGATTCCATGACTGCATTGTTCTAACTAATTTCGAGTAACCTTTGAACTTAGAATAAAACAAACCCTTAGGTTTTTATCAAGTAATGGGTAAGTTTTGAAATTACAGTAACATCCCCCCTTAAGGTTTTATGATGAATCCTCGAGCTATTTAAGTCGACTTTATTCGAGCTCGGAATAGTGGAACCTTTAGGTCCGAATTGAATGAGAGAAATCTCTCGAATTCTAAATGTATTGGCCCTTAGGCTCTTTAGATCGGGTCGATATGGCCTCTAAAAGATGGATATTATTTCCCCCTTTCGGCTTAAAGACTTAGTAAAAAATTTCTTTATGCCTTAGCTTGTTTGTGTTAAGATAGTTTGATACCTCTGAAGGTTTTTCGAGAGCTGATTTTATCGAAGCCTTTTTGGTTTTTCGAGGGCTGATCTTAACGAAGCCCCTTTTGATAAAGACAAATTGGTCAAAATCACTCTCTGACCGGGAGGTATTGAGTGGGTAATGTAGAGTTGAGAACTATAATACACCCAATCAACAAAACAAATATTAACGTATTTAACTCATTAGGTTATAGTCATATCCCTGGGCTTTTAAACTATTTGGAACAATACGAAAAACAATCATTCATTTGTCTTTACTTAGCTTTCAACTGTTAGAATAATAGTAGAAGTAGAAATCAAAACACATTATGAAAGTGCAAATTTCGTTAATCCATTCGCTTTCTTCAAGAATAAACTCCTAACACCCCTTATAACTCCATGTGTATTTTACCCCACTCATAAATGGTTAATTTATATTGCATATGACAGTATCATATCTCTTATCGAGGTGTGTTGTGGACGTCATCAACGTGATCCAAGGTGGATGGAAGCTATGGACCAAGCGATTAAAGAACATGAAGAAAATCACACCTGGGAGGTGGTAGACATCCAGAAGGGAAGAACCCAATTGGTTCTAAGTGTGTGTTTAAGATCAAATGGAGAGGTTGAGAGATTTAAGGCATGACTGGCAGCAAAATTGTCACGATCCCAAAATCAAAAGCCGGCCGTGATGGCGCCTATCGTGGAACTAGGCTAGCCAATAATCACTTATTTACTGTGGGATTGAGGAACATACTTCTCCAAAAAGATCGTGGAGAACTGCTGCTAGGTGAGAGGTCCTAAACCAACCGGCATACGCCTCTCGAATGGTTCCCACCAAGTAAAAGTAGCACCCGCAAACTGAAATGTAGCAAATGAGAACCCACTGGTCTCAAAAATACCCGCAGTACGTAGTATCCTCTAGCACTTATCTAGAAACCCTTGGGCATCCTTGCCCTCTATAACCGCTGAAAGTCGGAGGCTGAAGTCTGCTGAACCTCTCCAACCTGCACTACTCATCCTCAGGCATACCAGGGACCACATAATCCTGGAGCGGAGCAACCGACTGAGCTGGCTGCTCCCGGTGCCTGAATACCCCATACAACCTGCTTAGGTGTCCGGGCAGCAGGAGTCTGATTGCCTCCCTCGGCCTGAGTTTCGGTGGCAGTAGTAGACATAGAGACTGCCTGAGCCAAACTGGTGCACACCGTCAATATCTAAGACAGGTCTCCTGAAGATCCGGAATAACAATAGGCACTGCCAGTGCTTCAGCCTGTCCTGCTAGAGCACCATCGGCGGACCCTGATCCTGAATGATAGGGGGATCTTGTGGTACTGTCCCGGCTGCTGCGCGGGCTGGCCCCCTACCTCTTCCACAGCCTCGACCGCGGCCTCGACCTCTCGCTGGTCTAGCTGGTGGATGGTCACCCTGATCAGTATTGCGTGTCCTCACCATTTGTTAGAGAATGAAACAACGTAAGTTTAGATTTCAAGAATCAATAGATTAGCACGAAAGAGTTCAAGAAAGATAGAGATGTTTCTTAAGAGTTCTGCAGCCTATCGAAGATAAGTACAGACATCTCCGTACCGATCCGCAAGATTCTACTAAACCTGCTCATGACCGTTGAGTCCTATGTAACCTAGGCTCTAATACCAAACTGTCATGACTCAAAAATCAAAAACTACCCGTGATGGCGCCTATCGTGGAACTAGGCTAGCCAATAATAACTTATTTACTGTTCCTTTTCAAAATCCCAACCAATTCCAAGCATTTCATAAAGTATATAGAATTTACTAAATCCATTAGGCAAAATAAACAGTTAAACAGTCCAACGAACCCCAAAACCCGGAGCCAACATGTCATGAGCATCTAAGAAAATTATGACAAAAGGTATATTATTATAATACAAAACCTCCGAACGAATAGCTAGATACAACAAGAAGGGAAAATAGAGATGTTGCGGACGCTGAACAGCTACCTCTATATCCCGCACTCCAACTCCGCACGTAATAGGTAGGTAATGCTCGGTATCTGCACCTGAATCTGCACACAGGGGTGCAAGGATTAATGTGAGTACGCCAACTCAGTAGTAATGAAAATAAATCAAGTCTAAGCGGCAAGAAAACACATAAAAATCAATATCATCAATTCGCAAGATGCACAGGTTTTCTTTCCAACATTATATACATAGATATATGAAATCATCATGCCTTAAAAACTTCAGAAAATCGTTTGAAAAATGTATTTTTCAACAATTTCAAACTGAAAGATTTAGTATGAAAATGAAATAAATCATAAGTAGCCCCTCGGGCAAAAACATGAATCATAAATCGCCCCTCGGGCAGAACATCACTCAGCACCTCACAACCACTCAGTATCAGCCACTCGGGCAACCTCACTGTCAGTCATTCCTCCCAATCACTCATCACTCGGCACTCAGCACTCAACACTCAACACTCAGTAGGTACCTGCGCTCACTGGGGGTGTGTACAGACTCCGAAGGGGCTCCTTCATCCCAAGCGCTGATATCAAGCCACCCCGTCCTCACTCAGTTAAAACCTCTCAAAAGCACCTAGGACGTATCAGTAAAACGGGGTACTCGACCCAAAACATCATTTTTTTAAATCTCAAAGTAGTGTAAAGGCTGAGTTTCGAAAACAGTAAGCATAATGTGACTGAGTGAAATCATCAATAAACAATGAGTAAATAGAAGTAAAAATCCCACAAAGGGTCTAAACAAGTCGGCACGAGGCCCCAAACATGGCTTATATCCCAAATATAGCAATAGTCCTTAGAACACAACTTAACATTTGATTTAGAATAAAATAAGCAACTCAATAGTTGTCGCGGAGAGGACCAACTCCAATCCAAAAATCAGTGCGCGCCACATACTCGTCATCCGACATGTGCGCCATTCTAAAAATAGTGAGAAATATGAAGTCTGGGGTTTCATACCCTCAGGACAAGATTTATAACCATTACTTACCTCCACCGGGCCACAACACTAATCCGCGATGCTCTGGCCCCTCAAATTGGCTCCATATTGCTCCGAATATAACCAAAACTAGTTTAACATCATCAATATATGCTAAAGGAACACAACCCAATTGAAAACTATCAATTTACACAAAAATCTCAAAATTCGGCCAAACCCGAGCCGTGGGCCCATGTCTCAGAATTCGATAAAATTTACATCACTAGAAACCTCGTCCTCCCACAATTCTACACATACCAAAAACACCACAATCGGACCACAATTGCCTACCAAAATCGCCAAAAGAATTTTCCAAACCTCCTCCCATTTTTTTCCTAATTTTTCTACTTTAATCCTTCAAAATACAAGCCTAATCTGAACAAAATAGCATAGAAACGACTTTAATTATCTGGGAACTTACCTCTACTCAAGACCCTCGAATTCTCTCTTCAATTTGCCCTCAAATAAGCTCCAACCGCATGCAAAAATGGTAGAATAACCAAAATTTCGCGGAGGCACTCTTTTATACTGTTCTGCCCAGCTAATCCGCACCTGTGGACCTTTCCTCGCACCTGCGGACCCCCACCAGCGGTCCAAGGTGGGCACATGTGAAATCCCACTAACGGACCAATTATCGCACCTCCGATCTCTTCACCGCACCTGCGGCTTCGCAGGCGCTGCCAACTCTTCGCACCTACGGACTCCTCCTGACTCGCCTCCTTTCGCACCTGCAGCGTCGCACCTGCAGCTAACCATCCGCAGGTGCAGCCACACCAGAAGCTTGACATCAGCAGCCATTTGCTGCAAATTCCTAAGTTCAAAACTCCGCCAACCATCCGAAATCAATCCCGAGCCCCTCGGGGCCCCAACCAAACATACCAAAAAACCCCATGGTATCATTCAAACTTAGTCGAGCCTTCGAAACACCAGAAACAACATGAAAACACCAAAGTTACATCAAATTCAAACCTATGAACTTTGAAACTTTTAAATTTCGCCAATGATGTCGAAACTAACCAAAACACCTCTGATTTACCTGAAAATTTTCACACATATCCAAAATGACATTACGAACCTGCTCCAACTTCCGGAATCCATTCCGACCCTGATTGCCTATTTTCCACTACCGACCGGAAATCTCCAAAAACTAACTTTCGGCAATTCAAGCCTAATTCTACACTGGACATTAAAACTTCATTCCGAACACACTCCTAAGTCCAAAATCACCTAACGAAGCTATCCGAGCCATAAAATCCACATTTCAAGGTCGTTCACCAATAAGTCAACTTTCAGTTGACTTTTTCAACTATTAGGCTACTTTAAGAGAGTAAATGCCTCAATTCTCACCATGCCACTCCGAACCCAAAACAACTGACCCAACACAACATAAATAGGCTAAGCAATATATGATAAAGCAGAAATGGGGGAAACGGGGTAAATCTCACGGAACAACCGGCCGGGTCGTTACATCCTCCCCCTCTTAAACAAACGTTCATCCTCGAACGGGCCTAGAAATATACCTAGAGTCTCGAATAGGTGAGGATATCTGTTCCGTATCTCCCGCTCGGTCTCCCAGGTGGCATCCTCCATCGGCTTCCCTCTCTACTAAACCTTCACTGAAACTATATCCTTAGACCTCAGCTTTCTGACCTGTCGACCCAAAATAGCCACTGGCTCTACCTCATATGACATATCACCCTCGAGCTGAACCGTGCTGAAGTCCAAAACATGAGACGGGTCACCAACATTATTCGGAGCATCGAAACATGGAACACCGGATGAATACTCGATAAACTGGGAGGCATAACAAACTATAAGCCACCTCCCCAACCCTCTGAAGCACCTCAAATGGACCAATGAACCTGGGACTCAGCTTTCCCCTCTTCTCGAATCTCATAACACCCTTCATGGGCGACACCTTCAGCAACACCTCATCCCTAACCATGAAAGACGCTCTCTTCCTTTCGCACCTGCGGCTACCCATCCGCAGGTGCGGCCACACCAGAGCTTTACACCAGCAGCCATTTGCTGCAAATTCCTAAGTTCAAAACTCCGCCAACCATCCGAAATCAATCCCGAGTCCCTCGGGGCCCCAACCAAACATACCAACACACCCCATAGTATTATTCAAATTAGTCGAGCCTTCGAAACACCAAAAACAACATGAAAACACCAAAATTACATCAAATTCAAACCTATGAACTTTGAAACTTCTAAATTTCGCCAATGATGCCGAAACCAACCAAAACAACTACGATTGACCTAAAATTTTTCACACATATCCAAAATGACATTACTAACCTGCTCCAACTTCCGGAATCCCATTCCGACCTCGATAATCTATTTTCCAATGCCGACCGAAAATCGCCAAAAACTAACTTTCGCCAATTCAAGCCTAATTCCACACCGGACATCAAAACATCATTCCGAACACGCACCTAAGTCCCAAATTACCTAATGAAGCTATATGATCCATAAAATTTGCATTCTGAGGTCGTTCACCAATAAGTCAACTCTTGGTTGACTTTTTCAACTATTGTGCTACTTTAAGAGACTAAATGCCTCAATTCTCACCATGACCACTCCGAACCCAAACCAACTGACCCAACACAACATAAATAGGCTAAGCAATATATGATAAAGCAGAAATGGGGGAAACAGGGTAAATCTCACGGAACGACTGACCGGGTCGTTACAAAAAGAATACACTCAACAAGAAGGGTTGGACTATCATGATACATTCTCACCATTTGCCAAACTAGTAACTGTGAGAATTGTCCTTAGCTTAGCAGCCTCAAAGGAGTGGATCCCCTACCAAATGGATGTTAACAATGCATTCCTACAAGGTGACCCTTGTGAAGAAGTATGCATGGCCTTGCCACAAGGTTTCTAAAGCCAGGGTAGAATACATCTTGATGGTTATTGAAATCACTCTATGGCTTGAAACAGGCTTCAAGACAATGGAACATTAAGCTCACAGATGCATTACTAGTAGTAGGATATCACCAGAGTGCATATGATCACTCTTTATTCACTAAGCAGAAAGCACAGGACTGTCACGGCCTGGAATTCCCACTATCGAGACCGTGATGGCGCCTAACATTTCACTTGTTAGGCAGGCCAACATTAGAGGTCATTAAGCCATTTCTAAACCCTTTCAGTGATTTACAACAATTAAGCTACGATAAGTTTAAAAGAGTGCGAAAATCCATAACAGTCTTAACATTTATACAACTACCCAGAATCTGGAGTCACAATCCACGAGCATTCTAGAATTTACTACAAATAGAAGTCTGAAATAAGTACAACTGTTTGAATAAAAGAAAACAGTAAACAGAAAGGATAGATGGTGACTTCAGGGCCTGTGAATGTCGATAGGACTACCTTGAGTCTCCGCTCAGATGAAGCCAACAGCTAACTAAGGGTTAACTCGGTCCAGTACCAAAATCTGCACAGGAAGTGCAGAGTGAAATATCAATACCATGTACTGGTAAGTGTTGAGTCTAGCCTCGGCGAAGTAGTGACGAGGATAGGACAAGACACCTACAAACAAAGTTGTGCAGTATAACAATATAGATACAAATAGAAATAATTAAAGAAACAAGGCAAGAAATATTGGGAAGGGGACATGCTAGGGGTAACACAAAATATAGGATCACAACAGAAATAAGGACTTGATCAATCGTTATACATTAAACAGATAGAAACAAGTAAGAACGGTAAAGGAAAATGCACGGCATCACCCTTCGTGCTTTTACTCTCAACCTCACCATATGAAACAATAGAAACAACACGGCATCACTGTTCATGCATTAACTATCTCAGAACATGGCACGGCATCACCCTTCGTGCATTATCACACACAAACATGGCACGACATCACCCTTCGTTCATTAACAGTCACCCACAAAAATAATTTCACGGCATCACCCTCCGTGCTTTAACACTCTCCCTCACCAAAATAATGAACAATAACAACACGGAGATAGAAATATCAAGAACAAGTCTTACTTCAACATTTAGTTCCACAATACCGACCTTAACCTTTATTCAATACTCAATCAGTACCAAATTCCGTAAAACATGATAAGAGTAATCAACATAACGATCAACTAGTCCAAACATGGATATTATGATCAAGAAAGGCAACAATTACAAGAACAAGACTCACTTGCATGCTATGACTCGACAACAACGCATAGATACTCGTCACCTCACCTATACGTTTTACCCAGCATTCAAACACATAGCAAATAAGCAATTAATACCTAATCCCTCAAGCCAAGGCTAACCACGATACTTACCTTGCTCCGACGGCCAAACTCAACGCTCAACCACCACTTTTCCTCTTGATTGCACCTCCAAACCACTCGTATCTAGACATAATTAACTTAAGAACATCAAATATTGCTAAAGAAATCAATTACAATGCATAAATTTAGGTTTCACAAACTTTCCCCCCAAAAGTAAAATATCGACCCCGAGCCCCCTTAGTAAAAACTCGAGGTTCGGACCAAAACCCATTCACCTATTCACCCCCGAGCCCAAATATGCAATTAGTTTTGAAATCCGACGTCAATTTAAGATCTAAATCCCAATTTCCCAAAAATCTCTAATTCTACCCGAACCCCCAATTTCTACCATGGAAATCCTAGATTTTAGGTTGAAAATTCATGAAATGTATTGGTTAATTGAAAGAAAGTAGGTTAAAAGTACTTAACCAAAAATTTGGGGAAGAAAATATTGTGGAAGAATCGCCTCAAGGTCTCTTAGTTTTGAAAATTTTGAAAGAATGGCGAAATTCCTGTTTTGATTCTATTTTTGAATAGCTGGGAGACAGTGTTCATCACGATCGCGTGAACACTGTCT
The DNA here is from genome assembly GCA_005239505.1 of Nicotiana paniculata. Taxonomy (NCBI): domain Eukaryota; kingdom Viridiplantae; phylum Streptophyta; class Magnoliopsida; order Solanales; family Solanaceae; genus Nicotiana; species Nicotiana paniculata. The sequence goes on from ML332107.1 coordinate 51,368, forward strand.
CGTTCGCGAAGAGCTACGTCCTGGAGACTTACGCGATCGTGAAACTCCCATTGCGTTCGCGAAGGCTATTCCCCTTGACCTTCGCATTTGCATGTCCCTGCTCGCGTTCGCGATGAAGAGCGACTGACCCCCTGCCCTAGGTCTCAAATGCTATTCGTTCGCGTTGAGCTGGCCGCGTTCGCGTAGGGTAAGGTCCCCATCGCTCCACGTTCGTGACCCAATATCTTCGTTCGCGTAGAGTAAAATTTCTCCCCACCCTAGATCCACTTCTCGATTGCAAGAGTGACTACGCGATCACGAATTACAATGCACCAGACACCAGATACAGCACTCTCACACTAGATTTTCCTAAGTCCAAACATCCCATAACATATCCGAAACTCACTCGAGCCCTCGGGGCTCCAAACCAAACATGCACACAAGTCCTAAAACATCCTACGAACATGCTCGTGCGATCAAATCGCCAAAATAACACCTAAAACTACTAATTGAACACCAAATTGAATGGAATTTTCAAAAAAGCTTTAAAACTTCTATTTTCACAACTGAATGTCTGAATCGCGTCAAACTGACTCCGTTTCTTATCAAACTTCACAGACAAGTTATAATTATTATGTTGAACCTGTACTGGGCTCCGGAACTAAAATATGGACCCGGTTTAAAAAATGTCAAACATGAATAGATTCTTAAAACCATTTAATTTTCAGACTTTTAATTTTCAACCAAAATTCATATCTCGAGCTAGGGACCTCGGAATTCGACTCCGGGCATATGCTCAGGTCCCATATTTTAATACATACCCACTGGGACCATCAAAATATGTTTTCGGGTCCATTTACTCAAAACGTTGACCGACGTCAACTAAAATTACTTTTTAAGACAAATGTTCTTGTTTTGACAGGTTTTTAACATATAAGCCTTCCGGGTTAATACTCAAACCACGCACACAAGTCGACAAAGGATAAAATGAGTTATTTAAGGATTCGTAACACAAAATTTAGTTCTAAAATATGAGATGACCTATCGGGTCATCATAAGGACATTGTTGTTATCTTAGTGTATGTTGATGATCTCTTAATCACTGGTAGCAACATGTCACTTGTGGAAGAGGCCAAGAGTACATCACATAATAAATTTAAAGTCAAGGATTTGGGGGAACTCGGATATTTCTTGGGCATAGAAGTGATGAGATCAGATAAAATGATGTTTTTAAATGAAATAAAATATGCACTAGAATTGATTTCCACCACAGGACTAGCTACAGCCAAACCTTCCTCTACTCCTATTGATCTAAAGCAGAAACTAACTACCATAGAGTATGACAAACATGTAGGACACAATGGAGATGAAGAACTGCTGGATATAGCAAGTTACCAAAGGCTAGTAGGTAAATTGCTCTATTTGACCATCAGACGACCTGACATTTTCTTTGTTGTGCAAGTGTTAAGTCAGTTCTGATGATACACTTATATTAGTTAGATATATCAAAGGCTCACCTAGACTAAGTATCTTTCTCAAAAGGGGTTCTATCTCTCATCTCTCTACCTTCTGTGATTCTGATTGGGCAGCATGCCCAAATACACGTAGGTCGATCACTGGATATGTTATAAAACTAGGGGATTCTTTATTATTTTGGAAGTCCAAGAAGCAGCAGACAATGGGTCATAGCTCAACTGAAGCTGAATATACAAGTCTTGCAGCAGTAGCAACTGAGATTACTTGGCTAGTTGGATTATTGCAAGAATTGAATGTTGCAGTGCATCAACCAGTTGACCTTTATTGTGATAGCAAAGATACTCTCCGAATCGCAGAAAATACTATTTTTCATGAGAGGACAAAACACAGAGATAGATTGTCATTTTGTTCGGTAGAAAATCAAAAATGTGATGCCTGCACTTTATCATATTTCAACAAAGCTTCAGTTGGCTGATCTTATGACAAAAGGACTTGGTTTTTCCCAGCACTCTTTCCTTCTTTCCTAGATACGAGTGTTCAATTTTTTACACTACCCAGCTTGAGGGGAGTCTTGGGATCTAGGGTACTAAAATGTACACAATTGAAGTGTAGGGGTCTTTGAGTTAGTTCAAAATCAGTTAAAGTAGTTACTTGGGTTAGTTGACAGTTGGCTATGTGATGTCAGTTAGTTAGTGCTCATAAACATCATAAGACATTGAGTATTGAACGACCCTCTCTCTTAGACAATACAGATTGAATTTATCTTCTTCCTCATTACTTTGTTTCTCATCGCTAGCTAGATATAAGATCTTATACATACATAAATAAATAGATATAAAATCTTACCAACACCCATCCCGTACCTAACCAAATGGTTTAGCCTTGCGGTTTGTAAATTTGGGTGAATAGATGGACTAACTTCTCGGTAAATGAGTTCATGAACTAGTCAAATCTTCAAGCATTTGTTATCCAATTAATTTATCTTAAAAAATATAGTGCAAAATTTAAGAGACATTCCTCTAAGTTTATTTTTGTAATACTTATCTCTCTTCTGATTTGAGTGGGCTCCTCTATAAGTACTACACTTCCCCATAAAAGTATCGTCTTCTGCTATTTTTGTGTGGCTAATGTTGCAAAGCATGCTTCATCCTATCACTTCTTAGCTGGAAATGGAGTTTCCTAGAGAAAAAAAAGGTAAATAGCTTGATTAATCTTGAATCTGATCGACGGGGACAATCTGGAAGTGTAGGAGTGCGAGGTCGTAGAAGTTTTAGAACGGGAGAATGAAGAAAAAATTGTATTTATAATTGGTCGAAAATTCCCCCCCCCCTCCCCCAAAAGTAGATTACAATTATAATCAAAATGACATGTTGTATGAAGTATGAACTAAAATAAACCCCAACAAATTCAAAAATCCAACACATATTAAGAGTAAAAGAAGATAATTTAAATTAAAAAAAAAGAATAGAAAAGGACAAGAAAACCGCAAAAACATAACAAAAGGTGAAATAGCCCTAATTATAGATATTGGCACCAAATAGCTCATAAATGTATATCACAACAATATTATGTATATCACAACTTTATTTTTCTTCTTTTTTTATATATTAAAATTTTATTTTCCTTCTTTATTATATAAAATATAAAATGGTAAATAGAATTATTTAAAATTTATTCTTATCTTTATATCAATGTATATCATGACAAAATAATTGTATTATTTATATATAACAGTGTATAACATATCAAATAATGTGTATACCAAATATATATTACAAGTTTATTTTATTCTTAGTGTGTATCAAAATGTATATATAATTTTTTTTTTGTATATCAAAATGTAAATAAAATATTTTGTTTTCTTTGTATCTTTCAGTGTATAACACGTAGTGTCTTAGAAGTTTTAGAACGGGAGAATGAAGAAAAAATTGTATTTATAATTGTTGTTTTTGGGGCTATCTTTGCCAAAGCTAATGTAAGGCTAAACAATTGTCAATTCCTGTTATATGTTGTTATAGGATGCCAATTTTTTCAAAATATTTTGGTGATTGGGCCGTCGAGAACCTTAATATTAGGTGTAAATAGCACACGGGCTAGCCAGTTTTCGGACTGCTCATTCAAAAATAGCCAGCGTTTGCCAAGTCATTGAAAAATAGCCACTATTTTGCTGCAACAGAGACCGGTCAAGCATAATATACTGGAGTTCGGTGCACCTGTGTATGAACTTCTAGCATATTATGCTGGAATTCCAACACGCGAAAAGTTCCAGCATAATATACTGGAGATTCGAGCACTTGCGTATGAACTTCCAGCATATGTTGGACCGGCATATTATAGTGGAACTCCACTATATTATGCTGAAAGTCCAGTATAATATATTGGAGTTTCAGTATATTATGCTGGAGTATTTTCTGGATTTTTAACAGTATTTTCGTTCAGATTTATCTTTACATGGAAAGTCGCTAAATATCGATTACTTTTGAAATTGTGGCTATTTTTGAATGATCACTTGTAAATCTGGCTATTATTGAATTTCTCTCTGATATTAGCTTAAGAAGGAGTATATATATTTGAGAAACATTTATTTTTAGCCGTTTCAAGAAATAATAGCTGACACAATGTGTGTGTGTGTGTGTGTGTCTGTGTGCGTATATTTCAATCGACCGATCAATTTCATATTTTTCCCTATCAATAATACATCGAAATACCAACGGTTTTCATCGTCGTCGGGAATTTCGATGGTGTTTCTTGACAGTCTAATAGTGATAGTCGGATAGATTTTAATTCATATATCACTAAAAGGAATGTACTACAATTTATAGCATATGAGCATTGATAGTATGTAAGTGTGAACATCTCAGAAGAAGATTGAAATATCAAAATGTCCTTACAAAGCTGAATGACGGTATTTTCCTTCTATTAAATATTATTTCTACAATACTTTTGGATCGAAATATAAATACTCATTATAATAAATAATTTATTAGATATAAATGTGATGCAATTAGTGAACATTCACCGTAATAAATATTACTAATAAAGTTAATTTTATAAACATCTCATGTGTGTGTAAAATAGTTCTAGAGCTTGTGTTTATGATGATTCTCCTTTTATTCTCTTAACTTGAATTTTTAATTTTTTTTAGTTAATACAATCCCTTTCTTATAAATACAATCATGTAATGACCCGACCGATCATTTTGAGCTCTAGTGCGTCGTTTAGCGGATTGAAGCCCTGAGTAGCTTCACTTCAGGTATTATATCTTGCATGCGTGGTCGAAATTGAATTTCGGGAAGTTCAGAGTTGATTTAGAAAGAAAATTCTCATTTCGGGAGCTTTAAGTTGGAAGAATTGACTAAAGTGTGATTTTTTAGCAAACAACCTCGGAATCAGGATTTGAAGGTTCTAGCAGGTTCATATGATGATTTCGAACTTGGGCGTAAGTCCGGATTGGGTCTCGGATGACCTGGGAGCGTTTCGGCGTATATTCTGGAAGTTGGCAATTTGGGAGAAGTTCACAAATTTGGGTTGAAGTGTATTCAGTGTTATCGATGTCCGTTTGGGATTCCGAGTCTAAGAATAGCTTCGTATGGTGATTTTGGTATTGGGAGCGTGTTCGAAAGTGGTATTAGAGGTCCGTAGATCATTTCGGGGTCATTTGGCGAAAAGTTATAAAATAGAAGATTTTTTGAATGTTTGACCGAGAGTTTGACTTTTTGATATCGGGGTCGGATTCCAATTCCGGACATTGGAGTAGGTACGTAATGTTGAATGTGACTTGTGTACAAAATTTGAGGTCAATCGAACGTGATTTGATAGGTTTCGGCATCGAATGTAGAAGTTTCAAGTTCTAAAGTTCATTAAGCTTGAATTGGGGTGCGATTCATGATTTCGACGTTGTTTGATGTGATTTGAGGCCTCGAGCGAGTTCGTATCATGTTTTGGGACATGTTGGTATAATTGGTTAAGGTCCCGAGGGCCTTGGGTGTGTCACTCCTCCTTTTTAATACCCCGGGGAGGAGTATAAGGGAGTTTTTCCACTTTAAGTGACATTATTCGATTTTTGGGATTTATTTATTTGTTTTCAGAGTCGCCACCCGGATTTTTTACGGTGTTTCGGGACACCATTTATTTTAAAATCCCAAACCGAGGAAATTTTGACTCTGTTTAATTGTCTGCGAACTAGAAATCCAGGTAAGGAATTCTGTTAACCCCGGAGAAGGTGTTAGGCATTCCCGAGTTCCGTGGTTTTAGCACGGTCGCTTAATGACTAAAATTGGCCTAAATTATTTAATTACTTCTTTTGCATTTTTATCTTTTTACCGCTTTATTATTCACTTGTATTTAAAGAGCTCTTTTGAGACGGGTCACGTATGCGTAAACCCGTTGAATTTGGGATGTGGCAAAAATCATGTTACGCGGACGTGTACATAATTCTCGACACCGAATTCATTTAAAAAGATAAATAAAATCGCGCGAGCGCGTATTTTTGTTTTGGTTGTCAAAAAGAAATCGAAATCACGTCACGCAAGCATGTACATAATTTCGATAATAATTTTAAAAATCTGCTCCTAAAGGTATCTCAATGTTCATTTTAACCTTTATTTGTGTCATGTAAATATGTACAAAATTTTAAATATTTTATTATTATTAAGATTATTTGACAGAAGTTGTGTGACCGCATACCTCGGTTTATTTTTGGTATCGTAACTATATCACATATACGTGTACATAATCACGATAACTGATTAAAAAATGCACATGAAAGTATACTAGCGATCATTAAGAATCATTTTTTTAAAAGATGAATGACACACACTTCATAAACACTTAATTCGTTCATCACCAAAGAAACCAAGTGTTTCACAAAGACACGTGAACAATCCAAAAAGAAAAATCCCATTGCATTTATTACACATCAAGGTAATTCACATAGTCACCACGTTTCACATTAGTTCACTGTGCTATCTAAATTGGTTCCAAATACACATTTATTAGATATTCATTGCACATCAGAAACAGCTGCAGGTAAATGATTTTGCGTGCTATTCTGAGTGTCAGTGTCTTGGATCAAAATTAGATTTTCCTGAATCATTCTTTCTATTTCTCTTTTCAGATACCGACAGCTTTCAACATCGTGACCCTAGGCATTGGAATGGTATTCACACCTTTTAGAAGGGTCAAAGCTTCTCGCACGTGGATCCACTTGATTTGGAGAAATAGATACAATCATGTCATAATGCTTTAATTTCTCAAACAAGCTTGCATATGACTCTCCTATTGGTGTAAAATTATCTTTCAACCTTTGTTCTCCTTTATACCCCTTGCCTGGATGTGGGTTATAGGGCACTTGGAAATACAGTGGAGGCTGGTGGAGATTTTGCGATGCTCGCCTTCTGGGGTGTCTTGGTGGCAGAATGACATACTCAGGTGGAGCAAAAGAGTATTGTGGGTTCTGAGGTGGATAGTAGTGCTCATGGGAATCATCGGAAAATAGACGAGGCTGGTCATACCTTCGAGATGTTCTCCTAGGAACTCTTCTCAACCCTTATGCCATCATGATTTCTTCATCTTTCTCATTCATGTCGCTAAGACTATTCGATTCAATCTAGACAGCCTAAGTTGCGGCTTTGAGAGCTGCTCGACTTAAAATTCTGCCTGTCTTAAGGCCATTCTCTACTATTTCTCCCATTTTGATCGATTCCGAGAAGGATTTGCCAACTGCGGACATCATGTTTTGAAAGTAATCTGGCTCTTGCGCCTGAAGAAAGATAGTGATTAGCTCGTGGTCATCTATGGGTGGCTTAACTCTAGCCGCTTACTCTCTCCATTTAATGGCATATTCCCTGAAACTTTCAGTTGGTTTCTTCTTCAGGTTTGAAAGGGAATTGCGGTCCGGGGCAATTTCGATGTTGTATTTGAACTGTTTGAAAAGGACTGAGCCATGTCGTCCCAGACATACCATCGACATATTTCTTGATCAGTAAACCATTCAGAGGCTACCCCCGTAAGGCTTTCCCCCAAAATAAGCCATTAGCAATTCTTCATTTCTTCCTGCACATCTTAACTGATTGCAATACTTTTTCATGTGGGCTATGGGGTCTCCATGTCCATCATACTTTTCAATTTTAGGGATCTTGAAACTAGGTGGCAAGTGGACATTAGGGAACATACATAGATCCTTGAAGGCAATACTCTTTTGACCTGCCAACCTTTGCATGTTTTTCAACTGTTGTTCTAAGCTTTTCATTCTTTGGGTCATTTCTTCTTGTGCCATCTTTCGGGCAGGCTTCTTTTTTTTTTGTGTGTGTTATCTTAGGAGAAAGATTCATCAGACTAAGATTTTGATCCTAGGAGAAAGTTCATCAGACTAGGTCTTCTATATTAGGAGAAAGATTCATCAGACTAAGATTTTGATCCTAGGAGAAAGTTCATCAGACTAGGTCTTCTATCTTAGGAGTAGGGGTGTGCATTCGAATCGGTTTATCGATAAATTGAATCGATTATTTGTTATCGATTTATCGATATCGATTTCGATTCCGAAATTTTTTTTATCGATTTATCGAGTTATCGATTTCGATTTCGATTTTGTCCACTTCGCTTATCGATTTATCAATAAATCGATAAGAATTTTTTTTTTTTTTTTGTCGTGGTTTCTTTTACCCTAACTTATTATTTCTATTTTCCTCTACCCTTATTATTTTCTAATTTCCCCTACCCTATTATTGCTTTCCTCTTCACGACTTCACGCTGCTTCTGCCTCAAGATTTTCCCCTACGGCCCTACCCTCCTACCCCTTTAGAGGTGAACTACTGAAGCTTCAAATTTTCTTCACTCAAAATTCCTCCTTTCTCGGTTTCTTCCACAGATCTGGTAATTCTCTATCTCCAAATGGGTTCTCTCAGTAAGTTGATTGTAATTTGGTAGAAGTTCTTTTGGTCAGTTAGGTAAGGAGCTGAAGAATAATTAGTCTGCCTGAATTAAATCAATTAATCGTAGTATCATTTGGTATGATNAACTATTTATACAAGTTTTACACATAGTATATATATATTAAGTAAGGGTACTAAACATGACAACATCACTTAGAGCTATCAAATTTTCTTATTGGCAGAATCCCGCAAATTTTCTTATTGGTGTAATCGATAACCGAATCGATAAACCCCAAAAATCGATAAACCGAAATCAAAAAACTCGAAACCTTATTGAAACGATAACGATAAGCATATGTACAGATCGATAATCGATAAATAATTATCGATAAGGGTCAAAATCGAATCGATAAATCGAATGCACACCCCTACTTAGGAGAAAGATTCATCCGTATAAGATTTTGATTCTAGGAGAAGGTTCATCAGACTAGGTCTATTCTTATTATCTTAGGAGAAAGATTCATCAGACTAAGATTTTTTTTGGTATCTTAGGAGAAAGATTCATCAGACTAAGATTTCATTCTTAGGAGAAAGTTCATCAGACTAGGTCTTCTATCTTAGGAGAAAGATTCATCGGACTAAGATTTATGTTGGAAGAAAATCCACCAGACTAGGATGTGTTACCCTGTGAGGAAAATGTGAAGAGAAATTGCGAAATTTATGCACACTTAGCAAGAAGATAAAGAAAAAGATTTGAGAAACTTACCTTTGTCGACTCTTTCTCTTCAATTCTTTTTTTTTTAACCACTTTCCTTGCACTGCTTTATTCCTGTTTCAAACAAAGAAAATTCTGGTAGTTTTGAAAGTGGTGGTCGGTTTGTGGCCTTGAGTCCTGGGCAGCTTGGTCTTTGCTCAATTATTCTGGGTCGGTTTCAAAAGACTTTTTTGCTCTGCATCAACCCTGATTGTTTTACACCCAGTACCCTTGTATTTGTGGCTCAGTTAGCCTTATCTCAAAATAGATTTCTTTTCTTGGGTAACCTTTTCTTATATCGTGAATGCCTTTGCTTTTGGAGCAATTTGTCTGTCAGAGAGAATCATCAGCTGGTAAGAGCCCTTTGCATGATGCGCACAATTCATAGACATTGTTCGGTACTACAGAGAATCCCTGTTTAACCTTGAGGTTATCTTTGCTTGCTGTGACCGAATAGGCTGACAAGAGTCTTTTGAGGGAAGCCTTTGAATGAATCCTCAAGGCATGCTAATTGTAACAACTTGGTGTTCTGGCCAAATTTACTTTGTGCAACTGAAAAGCTGATAGCTAATTTTGAAATATTTTCTTACTTTTTTTGACAAGGACTGACTCAGAGTGAAGGACACAATGATTCAAAGAAGCAAGTATTAACAAGCAATGCCCCTATCGGAAGGACAGAAGGAAGAGAGTTTTTTTATTTCTTTTCTTTTTCATTTGCGATAACTAGCTTTAATGATCATGACATGCATTTTGGACTTAGCGGCCAATCTATCCAACTGATATAATATTCCCTTTCACCATTCTTATGACCTATGAAGTCGGGCTTGTTCGTGTCAATCCTTTGCATCACCTTCACGACTCACTATCGACTAGTGGTGCCCCGAGGGGTTTTCACCAACAAGCCTCTCTCATTTATTCATCTCTATTTACCGTCGTCTCACAGTGCCCGTGAAGGTTTTCACTTGTAAGACTCTCATTTTTTTTTCTTTTCCTTTTTCTTTTGTGAGCAACTTCACAGTGTTCTATGTCGTGTGGAAGCCATATCTTATTACATGCTTCTCTTGGCATTCTTGAAGGCATATCGGGAGGTCTTTATTTGGAAGGTTTTCAACCTTTTGGTTGGAAAGGAAGGTCGACATGAAGGCTTAAAGTAGACTCAAAATGAGGGGTTGTAGACTAACAACTCTTGGAATAGACTCTTTTAAAAGTGAAATAAAATGTCTGCCCCAGTTTTAGCTACTGGGGATTTTTTTGGATTTTTTTTTTTTGAATTCTTATTTGGTTGAACCGAACAGTGTAAGGCTGCCTACGTATCCAATATTGTTTTTAGGAATTAGGTCTAATGTAGTTCAAACATCTGACCTAACTATTATTTTTTCTTTCCGTTTCACATGTTTTTCTATTTTTTCTTTTCTTTTTCACATTTTCTTTCTTTCTTCTTTCTTTTTTTTTCAAAACAAATTGCCCAAGCTTTTATTTTCTGAGGGCATGGACCTTTGACTATTTTTTTCTTCTCTTTTTATTTTCATTTGAACTTTCTAAGAGTCGCCCCAGTTTGTACTCTTGGGGCATGGATTTTTCTTCATTTTCACATTTTTTTTTTGGACTTTTGACTCTAAACTTCATTTTAAAAGAGGGTGGTCAAAGAAAAATGACACCAACTCAAAAAGGGTAGAGAAGGGTATAATGTGTTTAGATAGAAGAAAAAGGGCCTCCCAGCCTCGAGAACGCCAAAGCATATTATCTTTTTGCGATCATAGCGTTGATGAACATGTCTATCTTCTTGGTGTGTCATGGTCGAAAGACACTTTCATCCATTAATGCCAAACTTTCGACCAAACTTCAATTGATTAAACATCCTCAAAAGTGTCTCTTTCTCACTTATCTCATTCAAGACTAAGTCAGTCTTTTAAGATCTGGCCAAAAATTCCGCATGCATGTCATATCACTAAAACCAGCGAGAAAGGAACTAAGCATGGAATGATACAAAAGGACTAATTATATTTCATTGAGTAAAGGATGGAAGGGCTTAACAACAAGACAAACAACCTAAAATCTGAGTCACAACCCTAGAATAACCCGGATAATGAAAATAGCAATAAAACAGACAGACAAGACCCACACAAACAGAAAAGAGGGGTAGAAGGGTTTGACTCAATAAAACAAATAAAATCTGGATCACAACCTTGAAATAACCCAGATAATAGAAAAAACATTAAAACAAGCTACTATTATTCCTTTCTCAGTAAGGAGGGAATGACTTTTCAATTGCTAAGCTTGACATTTAGCCACAAATTTGCTCATCAGAATCAGGAGAGCATTCTCCAATTTCAAAATTATCAACTTCAGTTAGCAAGTTCCCGAGAGGATTCTCATACTCCCTGTCACCACGCATCATCCCCATAAAGTGTGCATCATTATGTGCAGGTAAATGATTCTGCGTGCTATTCTGGGTGTCAGTGTCTTGGATCACAATAAGATTTTCCTGGACCATCCTTTCTATTTCTCTTTTCAAATCCCGACAGCTTTTAACATCGTGAACCTGGGCATTGGAATGGTATTCACACCTTTTAGAAGGTCCAAAGCTTCTTGCACGTGGATCCACATAATTTGGAGAAATGGGTGCAATCATGTCATAATACTTTAATTTCTCAAACAAGCTTGCATATGACTCTCCTATTGGTGTAAAATTATCTTTCAACCTTTGTTCTCCTCTATACCCCTTGCCTGGATGTGGGTTATAGGGCACTTCGAAATACTGTGGAGGCTGGTGGAGATTTTGCGATGCTCGCCTTCTGAGGTGTCTTGGTGGCGGGACGACATACTCAGGTGGAGCAAAAGAGTATTGTGGGTTCTGAGGTGGATAGTAGTGCTCATGGGAATCATCGCAAAATAGACGAGGTTGGTCATACCTTCGATATGTTCTCCTAGGACCTCTTCTCAACCTTGATGCCATCATGATTTCTTCATCTTTCTCATTCATGTCGCTAAGATTATCAGATTCAATCTGGACAGCCTGAGTTGCGACTTTGAGAGCTGCTCGACTTAAAATTCTGCCTGTCTTAAGGCCATTCTCTACCATTTCTCCCATTTTGATCGCTTCCGAGAAGAATTTTCCAACTGCGTACATCATGTTTTGAAAGTAATCTGGCTCTTGCGCCTGAAGAAAGATAGTGATTAGCTCGTGGTCATATATAGGTGGCTTAACTCTAGCCGCTTGCTCTCTCCATTTAATGGCATATTCCCTGAAACTTTCAGTTGGTTTCTTCTTCAGGTTTGAAATGGAATTGCGGTCCGGGGCAATTTCGATGTTGTATTGGAACTGTTTGACAAAGGCCTGAGCCATGTCGTCCCAGACATACCAGCAACATGTGTCTTGATCAGTAAACCATTCAGAGGCTACCTCCGTAAGGCTTTCCCTAAAATAAGTCATTAGCAATTCTTCATTTCTTCCTGCACCTCTTAATTGATTGCAATACCTTTTCATGTGGGCTATATGGTCTCCATGTCCATCATACTTTTCAAATTTGGGGATCTTGAAACCAGGTGGCAAGTGGACATTAGGGAACATACATAGATCCTTGAAGGCAATACTCTTTTGACATGTCAACCCTTACATGTTTTTCAACTGTTGTTCTAAGATTTTAACTCTTTGGGTCATTTCTTCCTGTGCCATCTTTCGGGCAGGCTTCTCAATCTTTGCAGGAAGATCAAATAGGTATGAGTGGTACTCAGGAGAGTGGTATTTGTTCTTTCTGGGTAGCAAATTGTGACTCATGAGGTTTCCTCTGCACCATCATCGGCTGTGGGACAGTGAAGACAGGCATAACAACAGCGGTTGTCTGATTGGTTGCCAATGGCAAACTTTGAGAGCATGCAACTGGAGTTCCAGCTGTGGTCGTACAGCTAGGATAAAGACTGAACCCAGGTGGATAGGATTGATCAAACAATGAGACCGGAATGGTAGTTTTCGAGATGGGTGTGAATTCTGGGAAACCCGAAATTGAGAAAGGTGGTCCTTGGCCATTGGCCCATGCTTGACACATTTCAGTCATTTTTTGTTTTAGTACTCTATTTTCCTCAACCATAGTAGACTCTTGTTGAACCTTCTGACCCTGAGTCTCCTGAGCACTCATAACAGCTTCAATGTCATTTGTCATTTTTCCCTTGGATTTTGCGTTGTCAGCTTACCACAAACCGACCTCCTCAAAATTTCTTCACAATTCAAAACAAAAGACACGTTAGAATGGACTCAGTCGGTCCTTATTATCATTCTTTTTTTTTTTTCACTTTCTTCTTCTTTTTTTTTTTTCAAAATCATTTGATCGAACTTGATGTGGGTTTCCTACATATCATGACGCCGCATGAATCAGATCTTGCGTAGTTCGGAAAGATTGGGAATAAAGTAAATAACCTAACTCATTTTTTTCTTTGTATGTTGAATTTCTTTTAGTATTTTTTTTAAACAAAGACTTAAAAAGAAGAAAGAAAATATTTATGGANAAAATTATTTTCTTTCAAATTTTTTGAAAGAAATCTAAAGAATAAAAAAAATATTTTTTTGTTTATTTTTATTTTTTTTTTGAATTTTTGGGAAAAAGACTTCTTAAAAAAAAGGTAGAAAATATTTTTTGGATATTGATTTGATTTTCGTTTTGAATGAAAGACTTCTTAAAATGAAAAAAAAAATTTGGTTAAATCTTTATTTATTTGGGATTTTCTAAAGAAAGACTTCCAAGGAAGGGATTAAAGAAAAATATTTTTGGTTTTTTTAAAAAAATCGGAGTCGGAACCGATGAGGTTTGCCTAAGTATCTCACATCCGGTGAGAATCAGACTCGCGTAGTTCTGCCAGTTTTGACATAACTAAAGAAAAATGATTTTGACTTATTTTGAAATTCTTTTCCCCCTCATTTTCAATTATTTTGAAATTCTTTCTCCTTTTTTTTTCGGGAAATTTTGGAAAAGTTTCAGGATATTTTCAGCTATCAGGATTTTCCAAAACTGGTAAATTTCTATCATCTCTCACTCTTGGTTTTTCTATTGTTTTTCTATTGTTTTTCTTTCTTTCTTTAGCCGGTCAACAACAAACTGAGACAAATAATGCACGTATAGCAAGTAGGATACATCAGGATGGTCCATTTGTTTTGGGTACACCTGTCCTAGACGGACCCAACTCCTGTGTTGAGTCCCCAAAGTCAAAATGCACGTGATGCAGATAATTGTTCCTACTAGGGATCTGTCATAAGGTTTTGTCATTCTAGGGTTAAAACCTGGGGTTTTGTTCTAGACCTTGGCTACCCGAGCAAACAACTTGAGTCGGGATGGGAGCGACGTACCGGTAGCACTAAAGGCTATCCGGCCCAGTGGCTAGTCCATCCCCGTATTTCTTACTTGGTATGACCTCTAACAGAAAGGCGAGCCACGCGAACGTGTGCACCAATTTTTAGAAGACTCAAAAGGGAGGCGTAAGAAGGCAATTTATATACAGTTCAAATAAATATCGAAAGGGTAAAGAAATAACCTCTAGCAAGTGTCAAATTTGACCTCTCGTCACTACCTCTTCGAGGTTAGGCAGGATTCTTACTGGGTACATGTTGTTTTCGTACTCATGCTACACTTGTTGTGCATTTTTATTGCACAGGTACATGTATATCTAGTGGTCCTGCTTGACGCAGTGATGTGGCTGACCTGGAGACTTAGGAGAGCTGCCCCCCTTGAGACGACCCGTAGCCAACAGAGTCTTCTTCGGATGTATTGTACTTTCTTTACTGTCCCATTTGTATTCTGGATGGTTATTGTATTTCATTTGGTTTTCCTTAGGAACTGCTCATGCACTTGTGACACCGGGTTCTGGGATGACTTTGGGATGTATTTGTCGATTGAATTACTTAAAACATCGTGGTTTACTCGGTAAATTTATTTGATCTTTATATAATGAATTAAAAAGTAACGATTTTCAAAATACTAAAATAAGAATTTAATTAACCATTGAGTGTTGGCTTTCCTGACTGTGGTGTCCGGCGCCATCACGACCTTGATGGATTTTGGGCCGTGACAAATCATGATTCAAATATTTAACTATACATGTATAAAAAAATTATATCATATATTAATAATTAATAATCATGCTATCTAATCTCTCGCCCTTCTTCTAATTAAGTAACAACAACAATATTTATACTAGTATCGTGTTTTCACATTTCAGTTTCTTCTCTTTCATCTTCCATGGTAGTAATAATAGGCTAGAAATTTTCTTAATTATTTTTTTTTCTGAAGGACATTTCGCTTTTATTTCTTTCGTCTTTCACAGTAGTAGGAATATCATTTTAGTCTGTTTATATTCCTTATTTCGCTCTATTAAAGTACGTATCAAATTCTCACTTCCCAAAAAGTTCATTAGGTTTCTACTTGGCCTACTTCCCTGTGCAACATCATAGGTTTTCTTTTTTATTTTTCTCGCTTTCTTTCTCTTATACTATTGTGTATCAGATGGAATATATTTCCATTTAAGTTTTGAATGTGTGCATGTTACTTTTTACACAAATGGAGTTTGTGATATTACATCTTCTAGAATCCATTGTTATTCTTTTTATTTTGTCAAGCTCAATTAATTTGTTATTGGTCCAATATATTCTCACGTTACTCAAATTAATAAATTTGATGTGCAATTTTTGGATAAATTTTTCTGCAAGGCAGTTAAAAAATATGATGTCTTTGATATTCATAATTGTTACCAAGAACAAATATGATGTCTTTTATATTTAATTGAACATAAGGAAATGTAACGACCCGACCAGTCGTTTTGAGAATTTAATCTTCGTTCGGTGGCGTATGGTCTTGACAACTTCACATTGTGTACACCAACCTGCGTGCATACTTGAATTCAGTTACCGGATGATTCAGAGTCGAAATGGAAGAAGGACTGTTGTTTTGGAAGCTTAAACAGTGAAGTTTTGACCGGAAATTGACTTTTATGTAAACGGCTCCGAAACAAGTTATGGATGATGTCAGCAGATTCATATGGTATTTTGGGCTGAGGAGCGTGTCCGGGATGTGTTTTTGAGGTTGTGGTAGATTTAGGCTTGAATTGGCGAAAGTTAGAATTTCGGCAATTTCGGCCGATAGGTGAAATTTTGATATCGGGCTCGGAATGCAATTCCGAGAATGGCGGTAGGTCCGTAGTGTCATTTATGACCTGTGTGTAACATTTGAGGTCATTCAGACTAGTTTTGGCATGTTTCGGTATCGGTTGTAGACTCTGGAAATTTCCTAAGTTCTTAGGCTTGAATCCATGCATAATTCTCGATTTCAATGTTATGTGATGTGTTTTGAAGGCTCGACCAAGTTTGAATGAGGTATTAGGACTGGTTGGTAGGTTTGGTCGAGATCCCGGGGGGCCTCGAGTGTGTTTTGGATGCTCAACGGGCATTTTTAGCCTTGTGTGAGATTGCTGGTTTTCTGGTGTAAGTGCAGCAGACTTTTGTTCATCGCGATCGTGTGAGGGAGTCCGCGACCGCGTAGAGGGATTTAGGCCAGGCAGGATTTTGTGCATCGCGATCGCGTAGGGTAGGCAGCTTGACCACTGCGTTTGCATGGTCTAGGTCGCGTTCGCGTAGAAGGAGTAGGGCAGTAGTGGAAAATCAAGTGTTTCTCTACGCGGTCGTGTGAAGCAACCGCGATCGCGTAGGTATGGGAAGTAAAGCCCCACGTTTGCGAATAGATTTTCGTAATCGCGTAGTGTATTCTGAGGGCGCGTGCGAGTTGCTCTTCGCGATCGCGACTGGGTGTCCGCGATCGTAGTGAAGATTAATGCCTTGGCAGAATCTTAAATACCAAAATCGAAGGTTTGAGCCATATTTCATATTTTGATCTTGGGAGCTCGGGAAAGTTTGATTTTTGAAGAGATTTTCACGTGGAAAAATTGGGTAAGTAATTCCTACTCGGGTTTGACTAATTTCCACGAATCTATGCTTAAATTCATCCTTTAATTTCGAATTTAGGGTAAAAAATTGGGAAAATTTGGATAAAATTCTTAAAATGAATTTTTGAGTTTTGAGCAAGATTTTGGTATCCGATTCGAGTGATTTTTGTATGGTTAGACTCGTGAGTGAACGGGTGTCCGGAATTTGTAACTCTTACCCGATTTCGAGACGTGGGCCCGTGGGACCTTTTCAGCAATTTTCCTAAATTCGCGTATTAGCTTCAAATTTATTAGTTAGATTACTTTCTTAAAGTTATATTTACATTATGCAATTGAATTGAATAGATTTGGGCCATTTGGAGTCGGATACGCATGGCAAGAACGTGATTTCAAGTTTCATTTGAGCGATTGAGGTAAGTATCTTGCCTAACCTTGTGTGGGGGAAATTACCCCTTAGGATTTAAGTCTTCTATGTTGATTTTAGCACGTGTATGCGAGGTGACGAGTGTGTGCTTGGAATTATTTGTAGAAGGTTGACCTTTAAGGGTTCTTATGTCACGACCCAATTCCTAACTCAGGTCGCGATGGCGCCCAACACCGCCGTCAGGCAAGCCAACATTATTGACTAGTGATTTCAGGTAGTTTACCGAAACATTTTCAACACTTGCTTAGCTTATTTTTGAGACATTAAGTAGAAACGGATAACTTAGGCAGATCTTATGCAAAATAAATAATCATGAAGTCATAATTAACGATTACATCCCAAAAATAAAGTCTACTAGTGTGTGCCTGCCAGGAACTAGTGTCACTAGTCTACAGGCATCTAGTAGAATAATACCCAAAAGAATGAAAATATTTCCTATTGTCTGAGTAAGTATAGACAGAAATAACAAAAGGATAGCTTCAAAGTGCTGCTGGGAATCGCCAAGGAGAGCAGCTCACCGTGAAGCCTCGACCAGTAAAACTCAGGAACGAGCTCCGGACTGGAACCCATATGCACCTGCCTCAGAACCTGTACAATTAAGTATAGAGCGTAGCATGAGTACATAAACAATATGTACCCAGTAAGTATCCCGCCTAACCTCGAATAAGTAGTGACGAGAGGTCGACTTGACACTTACTAGGGTCTAAACAATGTCTTTATGTGGTAATCTAAAAGGGAGAACAAGTAAGCATGGATAGTAAGAAAATGAATATCGAATCGTAATAAAATCCAAATATGTAGTGAAGCATAAATTTACAAGTTTTCAGTTCGATACTCCAGGATAATTCAGTGCTCAACAGTCATAAACAACATCAGGCAAATAGCATGTGCATAGTGGAATAAGGACATCCGGCCTGAGCCAACATAATAATAATAACCGTGCACTGCCGAAGGGTGGAACGACGCGAACCATAGATGCATCTATCAATACCCGTCGTGGCGTACGGCCTTCTCCCATAAGAGTAGAGGAAATAATCACTCCGCTCGCGGGATATAAATAGTGAAGCGGTCGCATGCAAACACAACATCTTTCTTTCAATTCTTTTCAAATAACAACTCCTTTAAAACATCAAATTCCGAGTTTTCTTAACAACAAAGTTGCATACGATGAAGTTACAAAGCATATAACTAAATTTAATGGAATTCACATGGCATGGTGTGGGCCTAACTACCCGGACATAACAATAATAGTCACTGCCCACGGGCTCTCGTCACCTCGCACGTACGTAGTCCCCCACAACAATGACACATAATCATTTAAATCACCTATGGGGAAAATTCCCTATTACAAGGTTAGAAAGGAGACTTACCTTGTGTCAAGCCTATTTTCCAGGTCAAGAACGCACCCGAAACTCCAAATTCGTTGTCCAAGGACTCGAAACTAGTCAAGTATTGCATAAATAAATCAATCTATACTCAAAAGTATGAATTTTCCCTATTTAGATGATTATTCAACCTAAATTGCAAAATCACAAAATTCACCCCCGGGCCCACATGCTCGGATTCCGAAAATTTTCGGAGGAAATACTTACCCATAGCCTAAGGATCAATATTATATGGTCTTTGTATGATTCCATAATCAATTTCTTGGTAAATTCTCATTTTTATCAAAACCCTAGGTTTTACTCTAATCCCATGATTTCTACTAATTTAATGTGTTAATCTACCTAAGGATTCAAGTATTTAACTCATGTTATGGTAGGAATTACTTACCTTACAGTAGATAGGTCGAATATCCTCCTTGCAAGCTCTCAAACTCGTCCAAAGTGAAGAAAATGGAAAAAAAAAGACTAAGTCTCGACTTAAATGTCACTGCCCAGCTGCCCCCTTCTATGCGAACGTGGTTGGGGCAGTGCGTTCGCGAAGGCTAAGGCCCAGGCCCCTCTGAGGGCCCTTCTATGCGAATGCGGATGGGTTCATACGAACATAAAGGCTAGCTGGGCTAGACCTATGCGAACACGGTGGGGAAGGGTGCGAACGCAGAGGGTGAAGCTTAACTGGCCCACTGACTTACCCTATGTGAACGCGAAGTACCTATGCAAACACATAGGGTAATTTCACCCCTGCCCAACTCCTTCTATGGGAACGTGTGAGCACACCCGCGAACGCATAGAAGGAAACCAGATTGAGAAAATCTGGTGTTTGGCATTTAGCTCCAAGGGGTCTAAACTCACCCGAGACCCCCAGGATCCTGTCCAAAGGCACTGACAAGTCTGTATTCATAATACAGACTCGCTCGAATCTTCGGAATGCGAAAGCAACAACGAAACTAGGAATCCAACCCCAAAACCAAATTGAATCAAATTTTGAACTTCAAATTCTAGAATTCACTTCCAACACGCTGAACCTACCTATACTACTCGGAATGACACAAAATTTTGCGAGCAAGTCATAAATGACATAACCGAACTATTCCCGATCTCAGAATTCCGTTTGGACCTTGATAACACAAAAACACGTTACAAACCACAATTTGAACTTAAGGAAATTCTTATTTCACTATTTGGCGCCGAAACGCTCCCGGGTCATCCAAAACCCATTCCGAACATACGCCCAAGTTCGAAAGCATCATACGAACCTACTAGAACCTTCGATTCTCGATTCCGAGGTCGTTTACCAAAAATATTGACCGAAGTCAAACTTAGCCTTTAAGGCCAACCTTAAGGAACGAAGTGTTCCTATACCACTCCAAACTCCTCCAAACCTCGAACCACCCGTCCCTGCAAGTCATAAACCAGTAAAAGTAACTACAGGAGGTCTTATTTAGGGGCACAGGGTCCTAGAACACAAAACGACCGGTCGGGTCGTTACATCTTAGGTCCTTATATTCACCCTGTATGAAGTTGATCTTGATACGCTTGATTTCTTATCTGCTAGTTTCACCTCTACATGATTTGATTAGAACTAATTTCTTTAGGATCCACCCTTACCGCCTACTTGACTCTGATTTGACTTAACCAAAGGTTTTACCTCTCTATCATCATGCTATATTTTCATAAGCTACCTATAATTAATTAAATTGTTGAATATCCCTCATAATTTGCTCAACCCCATAAGGGGTATAGATAACTTATATCTTAGTAGACTTGTCCTTACTTGGAATTATTTGACTTATGTAGTCTTCTTATTGTTGACTTGAATTTTTGGATTTGTTGCTTGCCTTATTTTTCCCTGGTCAAGTTGTCCCCTTTTTTGCACTTAATTATGTGCCGTGATTATTCATTGTGAACGATGTTATATTGTTTCTTTCTGAATTGAAGTTCTTGTATTGATTTGTTCGCCATATCTTGTGTCATTGTCCTGGTTGATTTGTATTTGATGTGGTGATGTACGAGTTTTCAGCCGTGCTATCATTGTTGTCTTTGGTTGTTGCACTGCATATTTAAATTGGGGACTACAGACGTATTCTGGGAGATCCCCCCTGTATTGCATATCTAAATTGGGGACTTCAGACGTATTCTAGGAGATCCCCCCTGTACTGCATACTTACTTTTGGACTACGGACGTATTCCGGGAGATCCCCCAGCACTGCATATTTACTTTTGGACTACGAACGTATTTCGGGAGATCCTCTATTTTATGTGATGAATTCTAAAATACGGGACGGGATCCTGGAAGATTTTATCAAAGGAATTATGTTGGAAAGACAATTATTTGGAAAGTCCACTTTGAAAAACAATTATCTTGAATAAAACTATGTTGAAGGACATTCCTTTGGAAAAAGAATATTTGAAAAATGTTTATGTTAAACAAAACTATGTTGAAGGATATCCCTTTGGAAAAGAATATTTGGAAAATGTTTATGCTGAAGAAAACTATGTTTAAAGGACACTTTCTTCGGAAAAGTAAATTTGAAAAGCTTTTATTTGAAGAAAACTATGTCTTAGAGACATCTCTTAGGAACATTATATTTCAAAAGAATTTCCCTTTAAAAGGGATATTAACTTAAACCTTTCAATCTAGAAACTTGCGGGTGAAAGTTTACACTTGAAGATGTTGACCATTTTAATGGTATTTGTGGCTAAGGCTTGGTGTGGAGACTAATGCAGTGTTGAGTTACCACTTGTCCTTGTTGTGTTGTGGTTTCCGGACTTGGGTTGTGCTCCCGTCCATCCTTCTGTGTATTATTATTATATCCCGTCGTTAATTGTTGTATTTCCTTCCGCATTGTAGTTGTTATGTTGTTAACTATATTGTGTAGTCATTAGATAGGTGTCATGCCCTGTCATTCCTATATTTGTGCCTGTTGATTTATTACAAATGGGTGCCTTGACTATTCCTCGTCACTACTTCACTAAGGTTAGTATTGATACTTACTAGGCACCGATGTGGTGTGCTCATTCTACACTTCTGCACATTTTTGTGCAGATCAGGTATTGATCGTTGTTAGCTGTGCGGACTCTTGCTGAGGACACTAAAGATAACATGCCGCTGTGTTCGCAGGCTTCAGAGTCACCTTCCTATTCTGTATTTACACTATTTTTACTTACTTCCAAACATTTGTATTTAGAAGTTGTAAGAAACTCTTTATAGAACTTATGACTTATACTACCGGGCTTTGGGAATATGCTCTTGTATAAAGAATCCATTTTCAAAAAATATTAGATTTTATTTATTATTGTTGTCATTCCATGAATGTTAGGCTTACCTAGTCCTTAAGACTAGGTACCATCACGATACCCAACGGAGGGGAAATTTTGGTTGTGACAAGTTTGTATCAGAGCCCTAGGTTCATAGGTGCTATGGGTTATAAGCTAGTTTAGTAGAGTCTTGCGGATTGATACGGAGACGTCTGCACTTATCTTTGAGAGGCTACCGAACTATTAGAAAAATTCCATTTCTTTCATTTCTATCATGCCAGTTCATTGACCTTGAAGTTTGAAATTTATCATTCTATTCTCTCACAAATGGTGAGGACACGAGCCGCGGTTCCTGATGATGTTACCCCCGTGACAGATGTCGCTAGGGGCAGAGGCCGAGGTCGACGAGGAGCACGTGCCGTAGTTAGCCACCTTCCAAAGCAGCCATTGAGGAGCCACCAGCCGTTCCATTTGGGGGCAGGCACTAGAGGCGCCTGTTATTACCCCCGAGCTTTAGGAGACTTTAGCACAGTTCCTGAGCATGTTTGGTACATTGGCTCAGACGGGGTTATCTCAAGTTGCACCAGTTAGCTCACCGACCGGGGGAAGATCCCAGAATCCCAGCGTCCACACTCTAGAGCAGCGAGTTCACGTTGGTCAGGGTCCAGGTGTCATAGTGACACAACTTGTGGTTCCAGTTCAGCTTATGGTCAGAGCAGCAACATCTGAGGGAGAGCATCTTAGATATGCAAGGTTCAAGATATATAACCCTCCTACATTCAGCGGATTGGCTTCAGAGAGTGCACAGTGTTTTCTGGAGGAGTGCCACAACATCCTCCGCACTTTGGATACTACTGAGACAAGTGGGGTTATTTTTACTACGTTCCATCTTCAGGGAGCTGCTTATCAGTGGTGGCGGGCATGTGAGTTGGGTAGCCTGACCGAGTCAGCTTCACTTACGTGGAGTCAGTTTTTAGAGATGTTCTTGAGAGAGTTTTTACCCCAGTCCCTTCGAGATGCATGGGGCGTGGAGTTTGAGTAGTTGCGCCAGGGCACTATGTCAGTATTAGAGTATGCCATCAGATTTAGTGATTTGTCCAGGAATGCACCTGCCTTAGTCGCTACAGTTAGAGGGCGAGTCTATAGATTCATTAAAGGGCTCATGCATGATATTCGGGTCAGCATGGCTCGATAGTTAGAGTCGTATGTTTTGTTTCAGCAGGTGGTAGGGATCTCTCACCGAATAGAGGGCATGTGGGACCGGGAGCGAGAGGACATACGAGATCAGGAGAGAGATTCCATGGAGGTGAGGAGGCCTCGTAGACTGGAGAGATCTACTGGTCCTTATTTTTGAGGCAGGGTGCAGCACGGTAGAGGTTTTATGGGTCAGACAGTTCAGTTTGCATTACCGGCTTCACATGGGGTTTCAGGTACTCGTGGGTCTCAGAGTACTCGTATCGCACATTTTCCACAGCCACGCCTGCAGAGAGGTTGTTTTGAGTGTGGAGATACCAATCACAGGGTGAGAGATTGTCCCAGGCTTCGGGCATATATGTTACAGCATGGCATTTAAGTGAGTAGAGGGCGCCCAAGAGGGGGAGGCCCGACCCGTTGATGTGTTTTGTATAGTAGGCTGGAAGCCATTGTGCCAGATGTTATCGTACATGTATGTTTTGATTTGTTACAGAGGGGAACCATTTGTATTTCGTTATAGTTCTGCTGGCCGGGACGAGTTCCCTTATTTGTCCCTTCATTCATGAATAAGTTTCATGCTTTGCACTCTATCTTCGTGTTCGCTCCTAATGGGAGATTCTGTGAGTGGTAGCCCGTGTCTATCATCTGTTTATATTTATTATTGAGAGATATGAGACTAGTAGTAAATTCATGTTGTCCAGTATGGTAGGCTTGATGTGATTCCTGAGTGTTGTGGTTACGAGCCGTGATTCTTATGCTCTACCGGTGTGGGAGCCAACACGTGTTGTAAATTTGTTGAAGGAAGCGATCTAGTGAAAAGTTTCAGTTGGTAGGATATATATCCTATTTGTGATGTAGAGTTGAGGGCGAGACCCTGGTGATCCCTTGTGATTCGATGTGTTTGAACAGGGCTGAGTACCACAGTGGAAATCATACCAGAATGGGATACTTGTGATTTGTTCATGTTCTTTAATTTTTTCCTTGTTAGATTGTTTTGTAGGTTAGCATTGATAAAGAGTTGTGCCTGTCGGGGTTGTTTGATAGTTTCCCTTATGTGTTCCTCTTTTCATGTTCAGTCATTCTCGTTCTGTTCTCCTTGAGTTTTAGCTTGCAGGATGTGTGCCCGATGGTGTCAGTTATGGCTTAGTGATGCGGGTGACAAAGTATGAGGTCCTCATGTTTCTTAAATTATTATCAGTGTGATTGAGGTTTGAAACATGAGTTCTATCGGATATGAAGCTAATTGTTGGTGCTGAGTTGATTTCGGACAGCTATTGTGATTAGAAGTGTTATTAAGGGCCTATGTGTGGTGTGTTATGTGGTGTGGTCATACCTTGTGGGTGTAGGCATGAGTTGATGTAGCTGGTTGAGACTGATACCGGGTATGGACTTAGAATCAGGTCTTTTGGAAATGAAGGGAATGTGAGAATTTGGGGTCTGAGGCTCATCGGTGTTAGTAGAAGGGTAAATCGCAGTTGGCATGGTGTCGTCAGGCTTATGTGGATTGAGGTGACATGGGATCACCTGCGGGTGTATTCTGGAAGTATGCCTTCAGTGATTTGAAGACTTCGAGGCGAATATTGGCACGTTCGAGGACAAACATTTGTTTAAGAGGGGGAGAATGTAACGACTCGACTGGCCGTTTTGAGAATTTAAGCTCCGTTTGGTGGCGTAAAGTCTTGAACAACTTCACATTGTGTACATCGACCTACGTGCATGGTTGGATTCAGTTACCGGATGATTCAGAGTCGAATTGGAAGGACTGTTGTTTTGGAAGCTTAAATAGAAAAGTTTTGACCGGAATTTGAATTTTATGTAAACCGCTTTGGAACGATTTACGGATGATGTCAGCAGCTTCGTATGGTGATTTTGGGCTGAGGAGCGCGTCCGGGATGTGTTTTCGAGGTCTGTGGTAGATTTAGGCTTGAATTGGCGAAAGTTAGAATTTCGGCGATTTCGACCGATAGGTGAAATTTTGATATCAGGCTCGAAATGGAATTCCGAGAGTGGTTGTAGGTCCGTAGTGTCATTTATGACCTGTGTGTAAAATTTGAGGTCATTCAGACTAGTTTTGGCGTGTTTCAGCATCAGTTGTACATTCTGGAAATTTCCTACGTTCTTAGGCTTGAATCCATGCATAATTCTCGATTTTAGTGTTATGTCATGTGTTTTGAGGGCTCGACCAAGTTTGAATGAGGTATTTGTAATGGTTGGTAGGTTTAGTCGAGATCCCGGGGGCCTCAGGTGTGTTTTGGATGCTCAACGGGCATTTTTAGCCTTGTGTGAGATTGCTGGTTTTCTGGTGTAAGTGTAGCAGACTTTTGTTCATCGCGATCGCGTGAGGGAGTCCGCTATCGCATGATATGGTACACGATCACGTAGGGTAGGCCGTTTGACCACTGCGTTTGCATGGGCTATGTTGCGTTCGCGTAAAGGAATAGGGCAGCAGTTGACATCAAGTGTTTCTCTACGCGGTCGCATGAAGGCAACCGCGATCGCGTAGGTCTGGGAAGTAAAGCCCTGCGTTCGCGAACAAATTTCCGCGATCGCATAGTGTATTCTGAGGGCGCGTGTGAGTTTCTTTTCGCGATTGCGACTGGATGTCCGCGTTCACAGTGAAGATTAATGCTTGGGCATAATCTTAAATACCCAAATCGAAGGTTTGAGCCATATTTCATATTTTGATCTTGGGAGCTCGAGAATGTGCGATTTTTGAAGAGATTTTCACCTGGGAAAATTGGGTAAGTAATTCCTACTCGGTTTTGACTAATTTCCACAAATCTATGATTAACTTCATGTCATGACCCAAAATCCATTAAGGTCGTGATGGCGCCAGACCCCACTGTCAGGCAAGCCAACACTTAATAATTAATAAAATATTTATTTTAAAATTCTTGAAGTCAATCCTTTTTCATTTTCTTAAATATTAATTAGCGAACTTCCACTGAGTAAACAATAATATCTTTACAAAATTTAAATAGTGGATAAATCCCATAATTATCCCAGAACCCGGTGTCACAAGTTCATGAGCAAATTTTCTAGGAATTATACATGTACTGCAATACTTGTCCGGAATACAAACTGGAAAAGGAATTTAAAATAAAATACAATACATATGAGGAAGACTCTGCCGGCTGCAGGTCGTCTCCGGATAGTGCATCTCGTCTAAGTCTCCAAGTCACCCACATCACTACGTCAAGCAGGGCAACTAGCTATTAATGTACTTGTGCAATAAAAATGCACAACAAGTGTAGCATGAGTACGAAAACAGCGTGTACTCAGTAAGTATCCCGCCTAACCTCGAAGAGGTAGTGACGAGAGGTTGAACTTTAACACTTGCTAGAGCGCAGTTTGAAAAAATCAAGGGTGGCACTAAGCATGGATATCATAGGCAATTTAACAAGTAGCGACAGGAAATAGCAACTTCTTTCACATTTAATATTCTTAAATCCTTGTCATTTCAGTTGACAATTTAAAGTTTCCAGGCCAGTAATCAGGTAAAGATCACAGAAAGTACGCAGCAAATATCATGCGCAAGCAATGCCGAGGGTCGAACGGCACGAACCAACGATAATAAAATGTGCACTACCGAAGGATCAAACAACTCGAACCATAGATGCATCTATTACCTCGCTGACAAATCGATCATGCGACGCGGTCATATATAATAATAGAGTTACCCTGCTCGCGAATCATACATGCGACTCAGGTACTCCTAGATACACATATTCACACATTATATTCACATTTTATCAGGAAAACAGTTACTCCAGGAAGTGATAAAATTCTCTTTTTAATGGACTCGAAGGTAGTATTTAAATCTTTTCTGGAAATCCATTTGCCACGTTCGATAAGGTTTTAAATATTATAAATTTATCAGTAAGGCTAAAGTACGGCAAGTAAAACATGCTTTATCAGGAAAATAATTATCCAAGGAAAATCAATTCCCTTTCTAGATGATTAAGAAAATAAACTTTAACCTTCTTAGGTATTCAGTTACTAATTCAATAATTTTAACGGTCTAATTTTATTAGCAAAATTACAAGTACAATAAGTAAAGCATGCTAGTGTGTCCTAGACTACCCAGACACAAGCATGATAGTAGCTACGCATGGACTGACGTCACCTCGTGCGTACGTAGCCCCCACAAATAGTAGCACATATTCGATTAGTTCACCTATGGGAACAATTCCCACTCACAAGGTTAGAAAGGAGACTTACCTCGCTCCGAATTCATAACCGGCTTCAAGCCCTTCCGGCGACTCAAATTGATGCACCACGCCCAAAAACAATCCAAATAAAGGGCAAACCAATGAAAATATACTCTAATACTTATAACAATTCCATTTATATAAATTCCCAACTCTGCTCGGAAAGTTGTCAAAACCCTCTGGCCCACGTGCCCGAATTCCGAAATGTTTTGAAGATAAGGATTACCCATAACTTTACGAACTCAAATATATAATCCTCTTTCAATTTCATGCCCAAATTTGTGGTAAAAATCCAAAATACCAATTCTAGGTCTTCCCACAAAAACCCCAAACTTTCTACAATTTTTCATGTTCAAATTCTTGCATAATCATATGTTTAACTCACAATAGGTGGGGATAGCTTACCTTGCCATTGATGATGAAGCCCCCCTCTTGAAGCCTTCCAAAAATCTCCCAAGCCATGATAAAAATGAAAAGAAATGGCCAAATCCCGTCTACTAAAACACCTCACTGCCCAGGGATCCCTCGCACTTGCGGTCACTAGACTGCTTCTGCGGTTCCGCAGGTGCAGACCCGTCACCGCTTCTGTTGTCCATGGATCCTTGCCCATTTCCGCTTCTGCGTTTACAAATCCGCAGGTGCGGTCTTGCTTCTGTGGCGAGCCAACCGCATTTGCGGTGCCAGTCCTAGCCAGCCACCTTCGCTTCTGCTGCACCAAGGCTGCTTCTGCTGCTCCGCCCCTGTTGCCAAAGCCCCGCAGGTGCGGTCATACCAGATGACAGCATCCCCAGCCTTTCTCAAATTCAAATTTCAATCCGTTAACCACCCGGAATCCACTCGGGGCCCCCGGGACCCCATCCAATCACACCGACCGGTCCCAAAACATGATGCACACCTGCTCGAGGCCTGAAATCACATCAAATAACATCGAAACAATGGATCGCAACTCAATTCATTCTTTATAAACTTTTAAATTTCCAACTTCTACATTTGATGCCGAAACCTATCAAATCACATCTGATTGACCCCAAATTATACACACAAGTCACATTCAACAATATGGACCTACTCCAGCTTCTGGAATCTCATTCCGACTCCGGTATCAAAATTTCCACTTCCGGTCGGATTTCTCAAAAACCTTCAAATTTCTATCTATAGCCAAATGACTTCAAAATGACCTACAGACCTCCGAATTCACTTCAGATCGCGCTCCTAACACCAGAATCACCATAAGGAGCTATTCCCAAACTCAGAATCTCAAACAGACATCAATAACACTGAAATGCACTTCAACCCAGACTTATGAAATTATTCTAAAATGATGACTTCTACAATATGCGTCGAAACGCTCCCGGGTCATCCAAAACCCGTTCCGACATACGCCCAAGTCTGAAATAATCGTAAGAACCTGATGGAACCTTCAAATCCTGATTTTGAGGTTGTTTACTCAAAAATCCAATCTTAGTCAATTCTTCCAACTTAAGGCTTTCGAAATGAGAACTTTCTTTCCGATTCGACTCCGAACTTCCTGAAATTCAGTTCCGACCATGCCTACAAGTCATAATACTTGAAATGAAGCTAATCATGGCCTCAAACCGCCAAACAACACGTTATATCTCAAAACGGTCGGTCAGCTCGTTACAATTCATCCTTAAATTTCGAATTTGGGGTGAAAATTTGGATAAAATTATTTAAATGAGTTTTTGAGTTTTGAGAAAGATTTTGATATCTGATTCGAGTGATTTTTGTATGGTTAGACTCATGAGTGAACATGTGTCCTAAATTTGTAACTCTTACCCTATTTCGAGATGTGGGCCCGGGGGACTTTTTCGAAAATTTCCCTAAATTCGCATATTAGCTTCGAATTTATTACTTAGATTACTTTCTTAAAGTTATATTTATATTTATGAAATTGAATTGAATAGATTTGGGCCATTTGGAGTCGGATACGCATGGCAAGAACGTGATTTCAAGTTTGATTTGAGCGGTTGAGGTAAGTATCTTGCCTAACCTTGTGTAGGGGAAATTACCCCTTAGGATTTGAGTCTTCTATGTTGATTTTAGTCCGTGTATGCGAGGTGAAAAGTGTGTGCTCGGCCTTATTTGTATAAGGTTGACCTTTTAGGGTTCTTAGGTCCTTATATTCACCCTGTATGAAGTTGATCTTGATACGCTTGAGTTCTTATCTGTTAGTTTCACCTCTACATGCTTTGATTAGAACAAATTGCTTTAGGATCCTCCCTTACCGCCTACTTGACTATGATTTGACTTAACCAAAGGTTTTACCTCTCTATCATCATGCTATATTTTCATAAGCTACCTATAATTAATTAAATTGTTGAATATCCCTCATAATTTGCTCAACGTCATAAGGGGTATAGATAACTATATATTAGTCGACTTGTCCTTACTTGGAATTATTTGACTTTTGTTCTCTTCTTATTGTTGACTTGAATTTGTGGATTTGTTGCTTGCCTTGTTTTTCACTGGTCAAGTTGTTCCCTTTTTGCACTTAGTATTCTGTGCCGTGATTATTCATTGTGAACGATGTTCTACTATTTCTTTGTGAATTTAAGTTCTTGTATTGATTTATTCGCCATATCTTGTGTCATTGTCCTGGTTACTTTGTATTTGATGTGGTGATGTACGAGTTTTCAGCCATGCTATAATTATTGTCTTTGGTTTTTGCACTGCATATTTAAATTGGGGACTACAGACGTATTCCGGGAGATCCCCCATGTACTGCATATTTAAATTGGGGACTTCAGACGTATTCTAGGAGATCCCCCCTCTACCGCATATTTACTTTGGGACTACAGACGTATTCCAGGAGATCCCCCAACACTGCATATTTACTTTGGGACTACCGACGTATTCCGGGAGATCCCCCGACACTGCATATTGTTTTGGGACTACGGACGTATTCCGGGAGATCCTCTGTATTGTGTGATGAATTCGAAATTACGGGACGGGATCTTGGTAGATTTTATCAAAGGCATTATGTTGGAAAGATAATTATTTGGAAAGTTCACTTTGAAAAACAATTATCTTGAATAAAACTATATTGAAGGACATTCCTTTGGAAAAGAAATATTTGAAAAATGTTTATGTTAAAAAAAACTATGTTGAAGGATATCCCTTTGGAAAAGAATATTTGGAAAATATTTATGTTGTAGAAAACTATGTTTAAAGGACACTTTCTTCGGAAAAGTAAATTTGAATAGCTTTTATTTGAAGAAAGCTATGCCTGAGAGGCATCTCTTGGGAAAAATTATATTTCAAAAGAATTTCTCTTTAAAAGAGATATTACCTTAAAGCTTTCAATCTAGAAACTTGAGGGTGAAAGTTTATACTTGAAGATGTTGACCATTTTAATGGTATTTGTGGCTAAGGCCTGGTGTGGAGACTAATGCAATGTTGAGTTACTACTTGTCCTTATTGTGTTGTGATTTCCAGACATGGACTGTGTTCCCGTCCATCCTTCTGTGTATTATTATTATGTTCCGTTGTTAATTGCTGTATTTCCTTCCGCATTGTAGTTGTTATGTTGTTAACTATATTGTGTAGTCATTAGATATGTGTCACGCCTTGTCATTCCTATATTTGTTCCTGTTGATTTATTAGACCAGTGCGTGCCTTGACTATTCCTCGTCACTACTTCACTGAGGTTAGTCTTGATACTTACTGGGCACCATTGTGGTGTGCTCATTCTACACTTCTGCATATTTTTGTGCAGATCCGGGTATTGATCATTGGTAGTTGTGCGGACTCTTGTTGAGGAGACTCAAGGTAACCTGCCGTTGCGTTCGCAGGCTTCGGAGTCACCTTCTTATTCTATATTTACATTGTTTTCACTTACTTCCAAACATTTTTATTTAGAAGTTGTAGTAAACTCTTTATAGAGCTTATGACTTGTACTATCGGATTTTGGGAATATGCTCTAGTATAAAGAATCATTTTTCATAAAATATCAGATTTCTTATGTTATCATTTCCATTCCATGAATGTTAGGCTTACCTAGTCCTTAATACTAGGTTCCATCACGATACCCAACGGAGGGGAAATTTGGGTTGTGACAGGAAAAAATAAAATAAAAATCCTTTTATGTAACGACCTGGCCGGTTGTTTCGTGAGATTACCCCTGTTTCCTCTGTTTCAGCTTTGTCATATGCTATTTAACCTAATTATGATGTGTTGGGTCGGTTAGTTCGGGTTCAGAGTGGTCGTGGTGAGAATTGAGGCACTTAGTCTCTTAAATGAGCTTAATAGTTGGAAAAGTCAACCGGTAGTTGACTTATAAGTAAACGACCTGGGAATGTGGATTTCATAGCTCGGATAGCTTCGTTAGGTGATTTGGGACTTAGGAGTGTGATTGGAATGTGGGTTTTAGGTCCGGATTAGAATTAGGCTTGAATTGTCGAAATTGAGTTTTGGCGATTTTCGGTCGGTAGCGGAATATTAGTTATCAGGGTCGGAATGGAATTCCAGAAGTTGGAACAGGTTCTTAGGGTCATTTTGGATGTGTGTGCAAATTTTCAGGTTAACTGGACGTGTTTTGGATGGTTTCGGCATCTTTGGTGAAATGTGGAAATTTCTAAGTTCATAGCCTTGAATCCGAGGAGAATTTAGTGTTTTGATGTTATTTTGGGTGTTCCGAGGGTGCGAATAAGTCTGGGCGATCATTTATGACTTGTTGGTATTTTTGGTTGGGGTCCTGAGGGGACCAGGATTGTTTCGGACAGCCATCGGGGGATTTAAAATTGGATAATGTAGCAGAAAAAGTTGTTGCTGCAATGTTTCTGGTGTGGCCGTACCTGCGGAAGTGTAGCCGCAGGTACGATGCCGCAGGTGCGGAGAGGCAGGTGCTAGACTTGGGCCGCACCTGCGGAGTCACAGGTGTGGAGAATTTGTCGCAGGTGCAGAAAATGGACTTTTAAGTGAAACGGGCAGGTGCGCATCTAGGACCGCATGTGCGAGAAAAAGACCGCAGGTGCGATCATCGCTGGGCAGAACATATAAATAGGACCCTTAGCGATTTTTGGGTCATTCTTCCACCATTTCTACACGGGTTTGAAGCTTTTGAAGGGTTTTGAAGAGGGATTATGAGAGTTCTTCATAGAGGTAAGACTTTTGGACTTAAAACTCATTTTTATGTAATTAACGGACTGATTAGTGGTGAAATGTGTAGGAAATTAGTACCAAAAATTGGGTAATTAGGCACTTTAAAATGGGGATTTGAGGGGTCATTTGAGGTCCGATTTTGATGTTCTTGGTATGTATAGACTCGTGGGAGGATGAAGATTCTTGCGATGTAAATTTTATCGGATTTCGAGACGTGGGCCCAGGGGTCGGGTTTGGCCAATTTCGGGATTTTTGGGGTAATTTTGATAAATTCGAATGAGTTTCGTTTCTTGGAATATAATAATGATATGAATCTGATCTTTTGGTAGATTCGGACCATTCGGAGGCCGAGTCTAGAGGCAAGGGCACTGTGGGCTAGGATTTTAGCCGGTTTTAAGGTAAGTAACATTTCCAAACTTGGTTCTGAGGGTTCGAAACCCCGAACTATATGATATATGACTATAATTGAGGTGACGAACATGACAAGTGATGGGCGTGCGGGCGTGCACTGAGTATTTTTGGCCTGGCTCATCCCATGGCACCATATAGTAGTTATTACAGATTGATATCCGCATGTCTATTAATGTGGTAAATGTGAACATGTTAGGAATCATGTTAAGTATAAATGCTAAGGCTTCACGCCGAAAATTCTATGACCCGAGTGGTCGTATATTACTGTCTCATTTTGTGATTATTTGATTTCATGTACTCAGTCCTGTTATAGCGTATCATTTCATACCTCAGTCTCATTATTGTTAATATATATGCATATTTATCATTGTTTCGGGTTGATTTATGCATTTGTGATCCAGGTGAGTGAGACTAGAGAGTAATGACTGAGTGAGGCCGAGAGCCTGTTGTTGAGACAGTTATGAGATCAGACTGCACACCGCATGTCACGATCCAAATTTTCCTCCGTTGGGTATCGTGATGGAACCTAGTCTTAAAGACTAGGTAAGTCTAATACTCGTGGAATAGCAACAATAATCAAAATTCAAATATTTTTTCTGAAATAAAGAATTCCTTTATACAATGCATATTCCCAAAACCCGGTAGTACAAGTCATAAGCTCTATAAGGTTACTACAACTTCTAAATACAATTGTTCGGAAATAAGTAAAATAGTGTAAATACAGAATAGGAAGGTGACTCTGAAGCCTGCGAACGCGACAACAGGTTTACCTTGAGTCTCCTCAGTAAGAACTCACACATCTACTAACGATCGATACCTAGATCTGCACAAAAATATGCAGAAGTGTAGAATGAGCACACCACAACAGTGCCCAGTAAGTATCAAGACTAACCTCAGTGAAGTAGTGACGAGGACTAGTCAAGGCACCCACTGGTCTAATAAATCAATAAGCATAAATATAGGAATGACAGGGCATGACACCTATCTAATGACTACACAATATAGTTAACAACATAACAACTACAATGCGGAAGGAAATACAGCAATTAATGACGGAACATCATAATAATACACAGAATGGATAGACAGAATGCAACCCAAGTCCGAAAATCACAACACAATAAGGACAAGTAGTAACTCAACACTGCATTAGTCTTCACACTAGGCCTAAGCCACAAATACCATTAAGATGGTCAAAATCATCGATTGTAAACTTTCACCCGCAAGTTTCTATATTGAAAGCTTTAAGGTAATATCCTTTTTAAAGGGAAATTCTTTTGAAATATAATTTTCCCAAGAGATGTCTCTCAGACATAGTTTTCTTCAAGATAAAAGTTTTTCATATATACTTCTCCAAACAAAGTGTCCTTTAAACATAGTTTTCTTCAACATAAACATTTTCCAAAGGGATAACCTTCAACATAGTTTTATTTAACATAAGCATTTTCAAATATTCTTTTTCAAAGGGATATCCTTCAACATAGTTTTGTTTAACATGAACATTTTTCAAATATTCTTTTTCCAAAGGAATGTTCTTCAAACATAGTTTTATTCAAGGTAATTGTTTTCATATTGGACTTTCCAAATAATTGTCTTTCAAACATAATTCCTTTGATAAAGTCTACCGAGATCCCATCCCGTAGTTCCTGATTTATCACACAATACAAAGGATCTCCCGGAATACGTCTGTAGTCCCAAAACAATATGCACTGCTGGGGGATCTCCCGGAATACGTCCGTAGTCCCAAAGTAAATATGCAGTGCTGGGGGATCTCCCGGAATACGTCCGTAGTCCCAAAGTAAATATGCAGTATAAGGGGATCTCCCAGAATACGTCCGTAATCCCCAATTTAAATATGCAGTACAGGGGGGATCTCCCAGAATACGTCTGTAGTACCCAATTTAAATATGTAGTACATGGGGGATCTCCCAGAATACGTCTGTAGTCCTCAATTTAAATATGCATTACAGGGGGGATCTCCCAGAATACGTCTGTAGTCCCCAATTTAAATATTCAGTACAGGGGGGATCTCCCAGAAAACGTCTGTAGTCCCCAATTTAAATATGCAGTGCAACAACCAAAGACAACAATTATAGCACGGCAGAAAAATCATACATCACCACATCAAATACAAACCAATCGTGACAATGACACAAGGTACGATGAATAAATCAATGCAAGAACTTCAACTCACAAAGAAATAGTAGAATATTGTTCACAAGGAATAATCACGGTAAAGAATATTAAGTTTAAAGAGAACAACTTGATCAGGGAAATATAGACAAGCAACAAATCCACAAATTCAAGTCAACAATGAGAAGACAACACAAGTCAAATAATTCTAAGTAAGGACAAGTCGACTAAGATAGACGTTATCTAAACCCCATATGAGGTGGAGAAATTATGAGGGGTATTCAACGATTCAATTAATTATAGGTAGTTTATGAAAATATAGCATGATGATAGAGAGGTAAAACCTGTGGTTAAGTCAAATCAGATTCAAGTAGGTGGTAAGGGTGGATCCTAAGGCAATTAGCTCTAATCAAAGCATGTAGAGGGAAACTAGCAAATAAGGACTCAAGCGTATCAAGATTAACTTCATACAAGGTATATATAAGGACCTAAGAACCCTAAAAGGTCAAACTTCTACAAATAAGCCCGAGCACACACTCGTCACCCCTCGTAGACGGACAAAAATCAACATAGAAGACTCAAATCCTAAGGGGTAATTCCCCCACACAAGGTTAGGCAAGATACTTACCTCAACCGCTCGGATCAAACTTGAAATCACATTCTTTCCACGAGTATCTGACTCCAAATGGCCCAAATCTAATCAAAATCAGTAGCATCGTGTAAATAATACTACAAGCAACTAGTTTAAGTGATAAATTAGAAGCTAAGATGTGAAATTAGGAAAATCGCCATAAAGTACCCTAGGCCCACGTCTCGAAATCGAGTAAAATTTATAAATTATGAACACCCGCGATTTATGAGAACACTCGAACAAGAATCATCAAAATCCGACGTCAAAATCTCACTCAAATCTCGGATTTTCAATTGGGGAACTTTTTTTCCCATTTCCAAAATTTTACTCTCAAATTCCTTGACTAAATGAGGAAAAACACAATAGATTAATGCAATAAAACCAAATTCGAGTAAGAAATCGTTACCCACAAGATTCCTCTGAAAATCCGTCAAAGAATTGCCTTCTCCCGAGCTCAAAATAAAAAAAAGTGAAAATGAACAAACCCTTGATTCTGCCCCCTTTTTTGCCCAACGATCCTCGCACCTGCGCATTCCGCTCCTGTGCTCCTACCAATCACACCTGCGCATTTACGTAAGTCGCCAGATTCCTCAATTGCACCCAGGTTTCGCACCTGTGGGCTCGCAGGTGCGGCCAAATTTGTGCATCTGCGCTCCATCCCCAGCTTCCCAACTTCAGAATTTGCGTTCCCCTTCCGCACCTGCGAATCTCGCACCTGCGGCTCCCCATCCACAGGTGCGGAAAAACACCAGAAGTCCAACACCAGCAATAGCCTAAGTCCAAAATCCTTCCAGTTGAGCATCCGAAACACACGCGAGGCCCCCAGAGCCTCAACCAAAACCACCAACCTGTCCCATAACCTCATTTCAACCTAGTCGAGCCTTCAAACAATGCCGAAACACGTCAAAACTAGTCCGAATGACCTCAAATTTGACACACAGGTCACAAATGACATTACGAACCTACAGCCGCTTCCAAAATTTCGTTTCGGGTTTGATATCAAAATTTCACCCATCGGCCGAAATCGCCGAAAATCTAACTTTCGCCAATTCAAGCCTAAATCTACCGCAGACCTCGAAAATACATTCCAAACGCGCTCCTCAGCCCAAAATCACCACACAAAGTTGCTGACATCATCCATAACTCGTTCCGGAGCCGTTTACATAAAAGTCAAATTCCGGTCAAAACATCACTGTTTAAGCTTCCAAAACAATAGTCCTTCTTCCAATTCGACTCTGAATCATCCGGTAACTGAACCCTGTGAGCATGTGATTTTACTTATCATATAATCCTACAAAAATATCAATAAAATAATTGGTTTTATGGGTTTTTGTTTAATTTTAAATACTATTTATGAATTTATTTTTACATTACGCGGCCGTGATTCGTCTTTTAAACATGTGAATAATTTAATTAGGTGCATAACTTTTAATTATTATTTAAATAATAGCAAAATATAAGTTACCTGATATAAAATAGGTTAATGTTTAATTTTTGATTTAATCACTTTTACTTTAACAAAATTATAAAATTGAACTAGGAGTAAATTAAATGGTATGATTTTTAATTAATTAAACAAATACTAGGATTAGAACTAATTATTACATGTTTAGTCTTAATTTAGGATAATTTAATTAGTAGAAAGAATTAAATAGACCTAGGCCAAAATTGCCCAGGCCCAAGCCATTTTCGCTCAACCCAGCCCAATCCTTACACCCGGCCTGCCCCAGCCCCTGATCCCAAAATGACCCCGTTTAGATTATGACAAATCCCAGCCATTGATCTCTTTTGATATAACGGCTGGGAACTCCCTAATTTCCCAGCATATAAATGTTTGAAGCTTCCCCCACCCCCCCAGTTCACTTCGAAGCCTTACACCCCCATTTCCCCACCGTCTCTCACCTCTCTCTAGAGACCAGCCGATCTCCGCCTTCCTCCGCCTTGCTCCGCCGGTCGGAAATATCCATCGGCGGCGGAGCACCACCAATCGATCCCAAAACTTTCACCAGGACATCATCTCCTCCCCCTCTTTCCGTATATCCCACTAGTTTTCCCCAATTAGGTCCACGATTACTCCGATTTCAGATCTGAGAATGACCAAAGCCCTAACTCCCTTGAAGTTTGATTCTGCCTTGACTCTGTGACTCAAACTCATATGGGTCGATGGCTCTTGACAAGAGCCATCGATTCATGCAAGTGGGAGTTACTATAGAGTCCACCAGAGTCCGACCTAATTCCGGCAAAGTCGCCGGAATTTATCAAAACAACACTCACTGGTACCTCCCTTTCCTCTTTTGCTTATTAGTTCTATTTTCCCCTTTTCTTTCCTTTCTTTTCGTAAAACAAAATCGTAAACATGTTGATTCATCACTTTTTTAGGTCTAAGTTTCGTGTTTGTTCTTTCACTATTGTCTTTCTTTATTATCAATCAGTAATGTATTTTGTAGGTTGTATGATGTAGGTTTTTCTTTACTTTGTTATGTTAATCCATGTATGATACTATTTTCTTTTTAGTTAAGGTTAATCTTCTGAGGTTAGGATGTCAGTAGCGTGTATCATCTCCGTTCTCCCTTGCACGTTTATGTTTGTCCTTCCGTAGAAAATACTGATAAGTTTGAGTGATTAATTGATATCCTGTGTAGTAAATAGATTAATAAAATGAATTTCAATTGAATCTACTTAGTCAGATATTTAGCCGTTAGAATCTAGTTTCGCTTCCCAATCAAGATTAACAAAAAGTCATTAACTCCCTGATTAATTCAAACTTTGGTTTAGTTAAGTCCAGTTAAAACTTCAAATATAAATGAGGTTAGTCTGTTTCAATGCTAGAAGTACCTAAATGGTTGTAGAAGGAGTCTTGAAAGAAAAACTAGAGTCAAAACCTAGGGGTGTGATTGAAATGGAAAATCTTCTAAGGGGCTAAAATCTGCAATTTACAAGGAGTAGGGCACTCTAGAAGCTTCCAGCACCACAACTGTCCTTTTTGGGCCTGAAAAAGGACGGAAAATTGTCCCAATAGAGATCTAATCTGATCCTTTAAAGAGAATATACTCTTTTGATACCTTCTTTAGGGTTACCCTATAAATAGAAACTTACCCTTACACTCTAAAAAAAAAGAGGGAGACAGAGAAAAAAGAAAAAGGAGAAATATTTTTGGGGGAAAGGAGCAGCTGCTGCTCAAAACAGTAAAAGCTCTAAAAGACAAATATCAGTAGGATAAAAAGGGTAAAAAAAAAAAAAGAGAAATCTGTGAGGAAGAACTCATCAACATCTCATCTTTCAGCTTCCTTTTCGTCTAGTTCTTCCTGGTTTTCTCGATTTGAAGAGTCATAAGAAGTTCTTACTTGGTTTTCTGTCTAAGAAGATTTCCTGGGTTAATTTTTGGTTGTCACTGGGGGATTCAGTTTGCTGCTGCTGCTGGGACTTTCTTTCTCTTTGCTGATCACCGTTTTTACTTGACCTTTATTTGGTCAAGTTCTCTTTGTCATATTATCTCTCTAAAAGGTATGTAACAGTTCGTTTGCTCAATGAAACATTGGCTTTAAACTTTTATCATCTGCTTGATGTATGGCTGCTCTCGATAACTGAAGTGCTTCTTCATTTATATATATATATATATATATATATATATATATATATATATATATATATATATATATATATATATATGATAATTTGGACATTTGTTGGTATGATAATGAATTTTGAGTATGACAAGTGTTGCCTTTGATATTATAACTCTTCCTGCTAGCATCTGTTGTTTTGTTCAAATTATATGTGCATAGACGTATAGTTAATGTTCACAGTTTCATACTAGGAAATAGTCTGCATTAGGGTCGACGGATCTGACTCTCTAATAGTCAGATCCACCCCTTGATAAATGCACAAATATTCAATGGTTAAGTTGTTCTGTAAAGAGTCAAAACTGGTAAGAAGGCACCAAAGAGAGGGAACTGGACCTATAAAAGAGTTCATCTTGAGAACTCCAGGTGTGAAAATAGTTGTTCTCACAAAATTCCTGCAATTTTACAACAGATAACAAAAGGAAAAATCTTATCTTTCGTCTCCAAAACGAATTGTCTGATGAATAGGTTTTATGGTTCAGAGGTGCTCGTATGAAGCTTGCAAACACTTTATATCCAGTAACTCTTAAGAAAAAATGTAAATAGAAATCTGCCTCTTCCACCTCATATGTTCTGAATTTTCCGAGTTTGCAATACTGTAACGTGTGCAAAAATTGTCAAACAAAGTTCAGTAGATATAAAATTAAATAGCATAAATCTAAGTCGCTTAGGAATCGATTAAAGACCGCAATAGTTATATATGCTCATTTGACTGTTTAAATAAGTGATTTGCAAATTAATATTTCATCTTTCTCTATATGATGGCATGATTCTCTTTGTAGTTGTATAGCTTCTATCCTTTTTGTAAACTAGCCACAATTAGGATTGGCCAAAAGAGTTGAAACAATCTGGGGCTAAATATGGTCATAGCCCGAAACATGTTGTCTTTAGACTAGTGAATATCATTTAGGTAATCTTTTAGGTAGAATGATACTTTTAGCTTGAAATTTGATAAAAATCGAATATTATACCAAAGTTACCATAACCTACACTCGGGAGTGGCAACTCATGCCCCCGACCCTCACTCCAAACAACTAATAAAATGCATATAGCAACCACGAGTGTATTTCATGTGACGTGATTACCATGTGTTGAAAAACAACAAGTGTACGTCATCGTAACTTTTCCAAGATAAATCCATAAAACATCCTAATTGATTTTAAAACTAAAATGTTCTTTCAAATAGAAAACATAAAGAATAATCAAATATCGCCTCACACTATAAAACCATCACGACCATAGTCCTGACTACGTAATCTACACTCGGGTGCGGCAACTCATGTCCCCGTCTTCAACTTCAAATTATATTAAAATCGCGTGTTGCAATTACGGGTGCATTTCATGTGGCGTAATTGCAATATGTCCAAAAACAAACAAGTGCACGCCATCGTGACTTGTTTCAAGATAAATCCATAAATATTAAAAGTGGCTAAAAAGTGAAAAAGGCTAAAAAGCACAATAAGTTTAAAATGAAAATAATTAGATAATTAGGCCAAACATTAATAGTTACGCGACCGTGCTAGAACCACGGAACTCGAAAATGCCTAACACCTTCTCCCGGGTTAACAGAATTCCTTACTCGGATTTCTGGTCGCAGACAAATTAAAACAGAGTCAAAATTTCCTCGGTTTGGGATTTTTAAATAACACAGTGTCCCGGAGCATCGTCAAAAATCCGTGTGGCGACTCTGAAATAAATAAATAAATCCTAAATGCGAATAATGTCACTTTAATTAGAAAAACTCCCTTATTACCCTTCATTAATTCGCGTGGACCGCTTTTCTGTTATAGGTCGTACCAAATAAGAATTTGGATAGATCATCCACTAGGCCTGGTAGACTTTCGTGCTCCCGGTACGTCGGTCCCACTTCAGCTCGATTTGTCCTCTCGGGTAAGTCAGGTCTAAAACATAGCCCCAGGTTTAAACCTAGAATAACACAACCTCATGCCGGGTCCCTAGTAGGAACGATTATTTTCATCACGTGTATTTGACTTAGGAGACTCAACACAGGGGTTGGGTCCGTCTAGGAAAGGTGTACACGAAATGAAAAAACTATCCTGATGCATCTTACCTGCTACATGTGAATTTATTTCTTTCGGTTTGTGTGTTGACTGCCTTAAGAAATAAAAATAATAGAAAAACCAAGAGTGAGGTAGAATAGAAAATTCACCCGGTTCTGAAAACTCCGATATTTAAAAATGCCTCGAAATTCTGCCGAAAATTTTGAAAAAAAAAGAGAAGAAAATGTCATTTCAAAATGAGCCAAAAATCTCAAGTGCCACATTTTCCCTGTTCTGTCAAAACTGGCCGAACTACGCGGGTCTGATTCTTAAAACGGCTGTGAGGTACGTAGGCAAACCCCATCGTTTCCGGCCCCAATTTTCAAAAAAAAAAAAATATTAATTCCTTCTTTAGAAGTCTTTTCTTAGAAAATCCCAAATAAATAAAATTTTAAACCCAAAAATATTTTCTTTCTATAAGTCTTTCGTTCAAAAAAATAATACGAATCAAATAAATATGTTCTACCATTTTAGAAGTGTTTTCCAAAAAAAAAAAAAAAAAAATCAAAAACCAAAAATCCAAAAAAAAAAATATTTTCTACTTTTGCTTTTAAGAAATCTCTCTCTGAACTTTTTTAAAAACAATATCAGTAATAAAAAAATAATATTTTCTTTCTTTTTATAAGTCTTTCTTTTGAAAATTAAAAAAAAAAATAAAAACAAAAATAAAAATAAAAAATCAAAACCAAAATTTGAAAACATTTTCTTTCCTCTAGAAAAGCCTTTCTTTCAAAAATTTTGAAAAAAAAATCAAAAATCAAAAAGACCAAATATATATATATATATATATATTTTTTATTTTATTTTTTTATTTTTTTATTTTTTCTTTAGAAGTCTTTCTTTTCAGTTTTTTTAAAAAAAAATATATATATAAATCCAAAAATATTTTCTTTCTTCTTTTTAATTCTTTCTTTCGGAAGTTAAAAAAAATTCGAAAAACATATTCAAAATCCAAAAAAAAGAGTTAG
The DNA here is from genome assembly GCA_005239505.1 of Nicotiana paniculata. Lineage (NCBI taxonomy): Eukaryota > Viridiplantae > Streptophyta > Magnoliopsida > Solanales > Solanaceae > Nicotiana > Nicotiana paniculata. The sequence goes on from ML332107.1 coordinate 93,788, forward strand.
GTTATTTACTTTATTCTCGATCTTCCCGAACTACGCAAGATCTGATTCATGTTACCACGTGATACGTAGGCAACCCACATCAAGTTCGATGGAATGATTTTGAAAAAAAGAAAGAAAAAAAAGAAAGAAAAAAGAATGATAATAATAAGGACCGACTGAGTCCATTCTAACGTTTCTTTTGTTTTGAATTGTGAAGAAAGTTTGAGGTGGTCGGTTTGTTGTAAGCTAATAACACAAAATCCAAGGGAAAAATGACAACTGACATCGAAGTTGTTACGAGCGGTCATGAAACTGAGGGTCAGAGGGTTCAACAAGAGTCTACCATGGTTAAGGAAAATAGAGTACTAAAGTAGCAAATGACTAAAATATGTCAAGCATCGGACAGTGGACAAGGAGTGTGTCACGATCCAAAATCCATCAAGGTCGTGATGGCGCCGGACACCACAATCAGGCAAGCCGACACTTGATGGTTAATTAATTCCTATTTTAGTATTTTTGAAAATCGTTACTTTTTATTTCATTATATAAAGATCAAATAAACCTACCGAGTAACAATGATGTTTTAAATAATTCAATCGACAAATACATCTCAAAGTCATCCCACAACCCGGTGTCACAAGTGCATGAGCAAAATTTCTAGGAAGTATACATGTGATACAATATTTATCCGGAATACAAACTGGACAAAGAAATAAAAGTACAATACAATACATCTGAGGGAGACTCTGCCGGCTGCGGGTCGTCTCGAGAGGTGCAGATCACTCAAGTCCCCATATCAACCATGCCACGACGCCAAGTGGGGCCACTAGATTTACATGCACCTGTGCAATTAAAAAGCACAGCAAGGGTAGTACGAGTACGAAAACAACGTGTACTCAGTAAGTACCCCGCCTAACCTCGAAGAGGTAGTGACGAGAGGTCGACTTTGGCACTTTATAGAAGTCAATTCAATATAAACAAGGATGACACTAAGCATGGATATCATAGGTAAATAACAAATAGTGATAGGAAATAACTTCTCCCACATATACAAACTTTAATCCTCGTCATTTCAGTTGACAATTTATAATTCAAGGCCAGTAAACAGTTCAAAATCTCATAAAGTACTCAACAAATATCATGCGCAAGAAATGCCGAGGGTCGAACGGTTCGAACCAACGATAAATATAAACTGTGCACTGCCGAACGATCGAACGGCTCGAACCATTGATGCATCTATTACCTAGCCCGCGAATCGATCATGCAATGCGGTCATATATAAATAATAGAGTTACCCTGCTCGCGAATCATACATGCGACTCAGGTACTCATAGATACACTCATTCACACAATAATTCACATTTTACCAGGAAAACAATTACCCAAAGAAGTGATAAAATTCTCTTTTAATGGATGCGGAGATAGTATTTAAAACTTTTCCAGAAATTTATTTACCAAGTTCGATAAGGTTTAATTATTTCCAGATTCATTAAATAAGTTACAAGTATGGCAAATAAAACATGCTCCTGGGTCCTAGACTACCAGGACATAAGCATAATAGTAGCTACGCACGGACTCCCGTCACCTCATGCATACGTAGCCCCCACAAATAGTAACACATATTCAATTATTTCACCTATGGGGACAATCCCCTCTTACAAGGTTAGAAAGGAGACTTACCTCGCTTCGAAGATTCATAACCGACCTCCAAGCCC